>JAJIBD010005810.1:0-116960 GCA_021461705.1 Cryptotis parvus
TTTTCAATATTTTTCTACAACATACTTTATAGATTTAGTCTGATATTGAGATCTTTAATCCATTTTGATCTGATTTTCTACATGGTTTTTGATAGAAGTCCAAATTCATTTTTTTAAATGGAGCTGCCCAGTTTTCTTGGCACTACTTGTTGAACAGGCTTCCCTGGCTCCATATAATATTTTTTGCTCATTTATCAAAGATTAAATGATCATGTATTTGAGTATGGGTGACAGGATACTCAACTCTATTCTATAGGGTCACAGCAAATTTCAGTTCTAAATTAAAAATAGTTATGAAGTTGATATATACAAATGCACTTGATCACTTGATCATTTGAATCCCGTTATTCATCGATTTGCTCAGGCAGGCCCCAGAAAAATTTCCAATGGACCTTATCAAGTGCCAATGTAGCCCAATGGCATCTGGTTGATTCAGGAATATGAAGAGCCTTAAACCGTTCCTTCAGGGTCTTGACAAGGAAGTCTGACCATCTTGTAGGTGGGTGGCCACGTGATCTTTTGACATCCGTTGGGATCCAGTCGGTAATGGCTCTAGTCCAGTGGTTGTCTCAAAATCGCGTTACATGTAGACCCCATCTGATTTTCGAAGCCTTGGCAAATAAGACAGCATCCCTGATTCTGGAATAGCGATGGAGGTCAGAACTCCAGATTCCTTCTCTCACTTGAGTGAGGCGTGATATTCCAAGCATAGCTCTTTCGCTTCCTCTCTGGGAGACCCAAATAGCATTCTTATCCTGCTTTCATAGGGTCCAGGTCTCTGAGGCATATGTTAATGCAGGGAGAACGGTTTAGTCAAAGAGATGTGCCCAGAAACGAAGGTTTTTGTCCTTTTAGCTATTTCTTTGATGCCTTTGAAGGTATTCCATGCCGCTCTCTTCCTCCTGCACAGCTAAGGTTTTAGGTCGTTCATCATGTTGCTTTCTCAACCCATAACTAACTGCTTCAGATATTTGTTCCATTGAGAGTGAATGGGGCCTCTGGAGCTAGTTCATTTTTCATGAACATAGTTTTCTTTTAGATTCATCTGTAGACCTATCTTTCCACATTCTCAGTCGCAGTCAGCCAGCATTTGTGCTGCTTGGCTAATGTTTGAAGTTATTAGAATGATGTCATCAGTGAAGCAGAAGTGGTGTAGTTGCCGACCATCTATCTTCACTCCCATTCCTTCCCATTCTAATTGTCACATGATGTTCTTGAGCGTGGCACTGTAGAGTTTTGGTGAAATGGTATCACCTGTCGAACCCCTCTTTTGACATCAATTATCACTTCGTAGAATGGTGAGATCCTGGTGGTGAATCCATAATACAGCTCATGAAGGATCTTGATGTATTGGGTTTTGAACACCCTGTTTGGCTAGGGCTTCGATGATTGCTTCAGTCTCCACAGAATCAAAGGCTTTCTGTAAATCAATGAACGTGAGACAGAGCTCATCTTGTACTCCTTACAAACCTCAATGAGGTTGGTTACTGTGTGGATATGGTCGATTGTGCTGAATCCTTTCTGGAAGCCAGCTTACTCGCATGGTTGTCCTTCTTCTAGTGTTCTGCCATTCCTGTTCGGATGATTCGTGTAGACAGCTTGTAGATGACGAAAAACAGGCAAATAGGGCGATAGTTGCCGATGTTGTGAATGTTTCCCCTCTTGAACAGTAGAACTGTCATGCTGGTTTTCCATTGGGAGGGCACCTTGCATTCAGACAGATAGCGTGTGAAGAGCCGAGCTAGTGTATTGATGAGTACCGATGGCAGATTCTTCAGGTGTTCGGGTCTGACTTTGTCTGGGCCTGGTGCTGTTCCCTTCTTTACTGATGAGACGGCATATCAGATTTCAGAACGGAGAATGTTGGGAATGACATATCCATCCTGTAGAATTTGGGATATGGGCAGGTGGATGTGGCTATCAAAGAGATTTGAGTAGAAGTCCTGGATAATCTTCTCCATTGCCTTTCTGGAAGATGTGATAGATCCATCAGGGCATCAGAGGGCAGTCATCTTGGTCTTATAGTTGGTAAAGGACAGACAGGCAGTGCGAATGCTTTTCCTGGTTTCTGCTGCATCTTCCAGTATTTCTGTTCTTCTGTCTTTGAGTTCTTTTATCGCTTCTCTGCACTGTTTACCAAGCTTGGACATTAGCATTTGGTCTCCTGAGGCTCGCACCTTGCCACATTGATGAATGAGTTCACGGTTGTATTCTTCATCCATGCCGCCAATGATGGTATCTTCCCATGTTGCTGCAATGGTGTCAAAGCCGTTCCCAGTTGGTGGTCATTCTGGGAGTTCTCTTAAACTTTGCAGCCTTTTCTCCCCATTGCGGGAAGTAGAATTTTGCATGAAGGAAAGGGTGGTCTGATCCTGTTTGGAATTTGGGTCAACAGCAACATTGGTCAGTTGATTGAAGATGATGTGGTCAATTTCATTGTGGAACTGTCTGCCAGGAGATTCCCATGTCCAACGTTTCACTTCAGCCTTCTGGAACTGTGAGTTCCCATGAATGGTCTTGGTGGACATAATGAACTCAGATAGTCTCTCACCCTGTCTGTTCCATTCTAGGCCATGGGTCCCTATGTGGAGTTCTTCAGCAGATCTTCTCGGTCCTTTCTTGGCATTAAAATCACCAACTATGATCTTGTAGAAGGTGTGATCTTTTTTTATAGAACTCCCCCAGTTCCATGTAGAATTTCTCAATTTCATCTTCTTTGTATGTGGATGTTGGTGCATAGACAATGAAGATAGAAATTGCTGTTTGTTAGGCATTGAAATGAATCAATGTTAACGGCCATGTTTGTGTTGACAAGGACACCAATGCCACCAATGCCTCTTTCATCGCATGTTCCAAGGAACAATTCTTCTCTGGTGTCAAATACGGCATGATGCGACTGCCCCCTCCTCGTCTCAGTCAGACCAATGATGTCGCGTACTAGATCTTTGCGCTTGCACCATCAGATCCTCAATATATGCTTCCGATGCCAGCCTACGTGCATTGAAAGTACAGACAGTCATTTTAGTCCTTCTTCGTTTTGGCAGCCTAGGATGGCAGTGAAATTTTATCAGGCACTGCTTGTTCGCCTTTCTTACTGCTGCCTTATTAAGGGCTCTTTCAGGGTCAGGGAAATAAACATTTATGTTACTGGTTTTGGCATATCAAACATGCATCGGACAGCTTACCAGGCTCTGCCATGTGGGCTCTAAATTCTCATTACTTTGTGGGGCTCTCTCAGAGGGGTGGGTAGAATATTCACGGTAATTTGGAGGGCGGCTGTGCACAATGGGGAAAGCTGGTTTCTGCTCTGCCGGGTGTATCTGTGTCTTAGGCTCAAGCATTCCTAAGTGCACATTTAACAATAAAATCCCGCAAATGAATAAAATTATTGTTTCTATACACATATAGAAACTGATTGCCAAAATTTTAAAAAGCGAGATGTTAGAGTTCATGGATGTTGAAATCCCAGTCATCCTCTACATGTCATCTTTATGGGGCTACTGAGTATTTTGTGAGTTTATTTTTAAAAAATGGGCTGTTTATTTGTTTTTAATCATTTAAAATTATGTTTAAGGATTATTTCTGAGTTTTTGGTAAAGAATTACTCCTGAAGATGACAAGGGGACGTATAAGCTGTGCCAGGATGTATAAGCTGTGCCCAACAAAGATTCTCTGTATGCAAGGCAACAGCCTTCCTTCCTGGACTCATTTCCTTTTTTTTTCCTTAACTTACAGAACATCTACAGAAAATTTATGGTAATACATTTAACATTTTGCATTTTTTCACTGTTATTTTCCCTAGTTATGGAACTACTTGAATTTGTTTCCCAAGGTATACTATGGTGCCTTTTTTTAAATGTGCCCAAACATTACATATGAGCATGTGTATGGAAAGTATATGTTTTTTACATTATAGACATCTTGGAAACGGCATGAAACACAATATTTAATACTGAAGAGTAAAATTTGATGAGCTGATGGAAAAGGTTTTAGTGCTTTTACTTAATTTCTCTGTGTATGGTTTGGTTTATTCAAATTAGTGTATATTACTTCCAAATTTTAACAACTTACCAGCAAAGTGACAGGGAGGGAAGGAAGGAAGAAAGGAAGGAAGGAAGGAAGGAAGGAAGGAAGGAAGGAAGGAAGGAAGGAAGGAAGGAAGGAAGGAAGGAAGGAAGGAAGGAAGGAAGGAAGGAAGGAAGGAAGGAAGGAAGGAAGGAAGGAAGGAAGGGAGGGGGAAGGAGGGAGGAAGGAAGGAAGCAAGGAAGGAAGGAAGGAAGAAAGGAAGGAAGGAAGGAAGAAAGGGAGAGAGGGAGGGAGGGAGGGAGGAAGGAAGGAAGGAAGGAAGGAAGGAAGGAAGGAAGGAAGGAAGGAAGGAAGGAAGGAAGGAAGGAAGGAAGGAAAGATGGATGACTGGAAAAAGGGAAGGAGAAAGTAAAACTGAAAAAAATAGACATAAATAAATATCTTTAGTAACAAAGTGTATGGTTTAGGCAATCTATAAGAAATATAAATCCAGAAGAATTCCATGTAAAACAGCATAATTTTATTAAACAGTATTTCAAAATAGAAGACTACTAAAATCTCATATAGTTAGCACTTACTAAAAATGATGAAATGCTGAGCATGGGATGAAAACAAATATACCAGACATAAGAATACACACTTTACTGAGTGTAATAAGTCAGTACAATCCTCTAAATGAACCCAATATATGTTTAATACCTAGGTTTCCATTTTGTCAAATAAGTCTAATAAATTAATACATTATCAAAATGAATAAGACATATGTCAATATTCTTATATTTGGAATCAAAAGTATACTTAAAAAGAAAGTTCTTCATATTTGTACCTAGTGGAAAGTAAAATGATACATTGTATGATTTCTCTTACTATTGGCCATTTCACTCTATTGCTCTGCCTTAAAAGTACTTTAGAAGTCAGATAATAGAGTATTCAATTTCATCTGCACAAAATTGTGTTGGATTCTTAGAAAATTTATATCAGAATTTCATTTGAATGGAGACATATTAGGTTATCTTTTAGAACATCTTTCCCTAATAGCTATCTTCCACTGGAAGTCATATTAAAATCTACTAGTATTCTTAAAAGCTTAGATTTTTACATGATAAACTATAGATTTCAGGGCAAAGCTGAATTAACAGTTATGGAATTGGTATATAAGGGGTGTGAATGTTAATGAAATCCCCCAACATAATAAATTTATGATGACTATACAGTAGTGGAATCTCTGATATGCTAAAACAGAAAAGGAGAAAGAGAGTTTAGGCATGTTGAAAATGCTAGTGAAAAGTTAAGGACTTTGAATAAAAGCCTTTGTTGAAAATGAGCAAAACACAGAAAAATCTGGTTTGAATGAACCGTGTAGGGGTTTAATCTGGACAAGGTTAAACAAGTGGATTTTCAAGTTGCTGTCAACTGGGCTCTATCTGGCCATGATTTTGCTTTTCTGAGAGCTGCTTCTCTTTCAGTTCAAGGTCAGCTTCAATGTAGTTTTAAAACCTCAATGGGGAGTAAATTTGATTCTGTGGGAGCCCCGGGCTACTGCTTGTATTTTCTCTAGTTCCGTGTCTGTATCAGTTCCCAAATGCCCATTCAAATAATCATTCACATCTTATATTAATAACAGAACTCACAAGGTTAGACACAAAGTTTCCAACTAAAGTTCTCCAAAAAAGACCACATGTAATTCAAAATACAATGTGTAGTCTTCAGTTAGTTAAGATTTATATTGCATTATTTTAAATAAAAGATTTTTGTAGTGAGAGTTGAAGGAAAACATAGATCAAAAGAGTTTGTGAATAGTAAGAAAGTTATTTAGTAATTCCCTTACAATGAGACTTAGAGTGAATACTATTAAGAGGGAATTAAATAAAAAGTTTAATTTTTAAATTTAGAGAATGTAGAAATTATGACTTAAACATATTTGATGATCGATTAAATATAGAGCAGATGATTCATTAACTGTAAAAACATTATTAAAACTAGTAGCTAAATGTTATATTAGTAACAGAATCTTGACACTTTTAAAATGGAAATCTAGAGAATAAGTTGATTTTTTTAAAAAATATTGATGCCTTAAACATAAGGAACAATGATAAACTCTCAGTCTTGTATTATAAATTTATGTTACCATGCAGTGAAGAAGCGTGAAGAGGGAACTAAGAGATGAACTATAAGTAATATAAGGAAAAATAAACGGAGGAGGCATTGAGCACTGGGTGAGCTATCACACATGCTCAAAAATTTACTAAAATTTAGTGATTATATAAAACTCTGAGATTTAGAAAAACAAGATCACTTTATAACTAATTCTTTGGCAGTTTTAAAAAAATTTTACTGATTACGTTATTTGATTTTAAACTATAACATAACAATCATAACTGTGCAGTTCTATAATAAAATCAATCTTTCAGACAAATAAAACAGATTTGAGAACACAGAAGAAACCCTTCAGATGTATTGATGGTTATTCAACAAGGAGCCAGATGTGTTAAGTGGAGAACAGAAAACTCAAAAAATTCAAAACCTGCCACCCCAGCAGAGCCTTACAACAAGCCAGATGACCCCCACCCCTACTCCATGGGGGGCCGCCATTTTCCATATCCGGACTTCTCTCTTGTCATAACTCCACCCAGCAGACCAGACTATCACAGCCTGGTTCACGCGTGTTTCATCAATAAATGCTTTATTTAGAGGTCATTCCCATGACATAATATAATTGTTTGAGGTTCTTTATGTTCCTGGAGCAAGCCTTTGGGTTCTACTTGTATGAGACAGGACATATGGAGATATTACTGGTGCCCGCTCTAGCAAATAGATGATGAACGGGAAGATAGTGATAGTGATAGTGATTGGGGAAATCGGATTAGACACATACAAAAAAAGAACAAGAAAAGAAGAAACAACTGTAACCCTATATCACACTAGACTTAAAAGTTAAGAGAATATGGATTAATGACTTTGAAATTAAATATTAGCAACAGACTACATGGAGAAGAACATAGTCCAAGCACTTAATGATATTGATGCCTGAATGTCTTCAATGAATTTATCCATTGGCAAAGATAACAAAGACAAAATAAATACATATTACTACAGCAGACTAAAAAATATGCCCATAGTTTTAATATAGCTCAAATTAAGACCTTACATTGTATAGAAGAAAATAGTTGTAAAATATGCATCCAGTGTACATAAAATACTTATTAAATCATTATAAAATCATTATAAAAACTGATGAGAGGAGATAATTAGACACTTTCTTAAAGAAGACACCTGGACAATAGACCTATAACAATGTGGTTAACTTTGTTTATTAGCAGAAAATTGCTGCTAAGAAGAAAGCAATGTGATCAGCCTATATCCAGAAGACTTTGATAAAAACAATATTAGAACTTGAATGAATATAAAACTGAGAAAACCCTATATCCAGAAGACTGGTGAGAGCTATTGATAATGGGACTACAGTGCTAAAGAAATTTTCATTCACTGTTGGTGAGAGTCTCTCAGACATGGGGGCAGAGCTGTTCCTTGCTCTCCCTGAGCACAGCCATTCATGAGGCAGTCGGGAGGTATGGCGGGTTCTAGCCCTGGCCCACCACCTCGGCAGAGCCTCACAACAAGCCAGACCACCACGCTCACTCCACGGGTGCCGCCATTTTCCACATTTGGACTTCCCTCTCATCAGAACTCCACCCAGCAGACCAGCCCATCACAGCCCAGATCATCGACACCCACCCTGCAGCAGCTTTTACCTCAATCCGGCCCAGGTATGCTGGTCCAGAGACTCTCACACATGGGGCAGAGCTGTTCCTTGCTCTCCCCTGTGCACAGCTGTTCATGAGGCAGTCGGGAGGTATGGCGGGTTCTAGCCCTGGCCCACCACCTCACAACAAGCCAGACCACCACCCTCACTCCACGGGTGCCATCATTTTCCACATTTGGACTTCCCTCTCGTCAGAACTCCACCCAGCAGACCAGCCCATCACGTGGCGCAAGCGGCCGCGCGGTTCATCAATAAATGCTTTATTTGGAGGTGTTTCAAAGAGTTTGTCTCCCGCTCAGCAAGCCTGGCAAGCTTCTCGAGTTGTATTTGATATGCCAAATTCCAGTAACAATTACATTAGGTCATTCCCATGACCTAATATAATGGTTTGAGGCTTTTTATGTTCCTGCAGCAAGCCGATGCCCCTGGCTCTACTGGCATGAGACAGGACATATGGAGATATTACTGGTGCCCGCTCTAGCAAATAGATGATCAACGGGAAGATCGTGATCGTGATCGTGATTGTGATTGTTGGTGTTCAGAACGTTGTCTGATTCAACGTCTTATTAAGGGGTATGGACAGTACTCAACATATCAAAAGAGTACTCTTTTTTGAAGTGGTTTCTGCAAAACCCAGTGAATCCACTTCTTAGCATCTATATCAAGAATACAAAAAACTATTCTGAAGATATATATGCATGCTCATAACCATTACAGAACTATTTCGCTACAGATTTTATCTGAAAACAATCCAAATATCCAATTACAAATGAATAACGAATTGTAGATCAGAAGTAAGAAAAGGTTAAATCTCAACTTTTCCTGCAACAATAATGAAAGTATAGTGTTGTATTATGAGGAATAAGTCAAAAGGAGAAGAACAAATGCTGGGCTCTATCACTCGTATGTGGCATATGAAGTAACAAAGCAAAGGAAAGGACAAAACCCAATGAAAGCAATTCTTGCCCTTTATCAACAGAACTCAGGTTACCAAGTGAGGGTAAACTGAACGTCCAAAGGTAATGAGAGAAATGACAGAGTATAAATGCCATAGAGACAGCAGTGGAAGGCTTTGGGCACTTTCTGAAGGAAGATTTGCAATGATCTTCCCTACTAAAAGCATGATCGTGACACTATGTAAACATGCTATAAATAAAACAATGCCCCTAAAATTTTTAGAGAGACAGTTATTAAAAGATACAATAAACATTTTGGGGTTAGAGCAATAGCACAGCGGGTAGGGCATTTGCCTTGCACCCAGCACACCAGGGTTCTATTCCTGGCATCCCATACGGTACCCCGAGTACTGCCAGGAGTAATTCCTGAGTGAAAAAGCCAGGAGTAAGCCCTCAGCATCTCTGCGTGTGACCAAAAAAGAAATAAAAAGTGATAGAATATGAAAACCTCCTTAAATTTATGTAACAAAGCATTTTTGTAACTGTTGATAACAAGAGTACAGCACACTTGACCGTATTTGTCAAGGTCACGAGGATGGCCTCATTCTCTAGATCCCTTCTTGTATTTTCCCTAAAAATAATTCAACAATTTGGAAATCTCAATTTATTTGAGGAACTCAAGTACTCTGTAGTTTGTCACTTCAGTCCTTGCTGAGCAAATCCAAAAAGTCATTCCCGTCCACATTCTGTGGGGGGACAAAGGAATTTTGGAAAGAGATTCTCCAGCTTGGCTCTATCCGACAGTCATTGGAGTCTTTCCAGATGTTGTTCCATTCTGAATTCATGGAGACAGAATCTGTGAGTCTAAATGAACTGTAGAAAAACTTGGTGCTTTGAACTTTGTGACTTGAGCAACATAACAGTAAATGAAACTAACTCTGAGAGTCAAATCTCCCTGGGATAAGGAAAACACTGGGTTAGGTACAACCACAAGCCCTATCTACTAGGCCTTGTGAAAACTCCTGAAACACAGGCTCCATGAACATTATGAAGCTTTTATAATATTTAAAACTACTTGCTATCGTGCATAATATTTTAAATAAATAGCCATTTAAAATATGATGAAACATTATAGCTATTTCTCTGTATTGAACAACACCTGCAATATTGTTCACAATTATATTCTCAATCTTCTTGTATCACCCTAATCATTACAGTTAATTTTGAATAGATGCTTATGAGAAACACCTTCACGAGGAATTTGTCTAAGAAACTGATGTGTCTGCTATAATAGTTTAGGAAGTCTTCTGATGTTTTCTATATAGTCAAAGCCAACAGTAGATAAGGGTTCTAGTCCCCACATATAAACACCATCACTGATTGTGCCTACTCTTTGATGTATGCCTGTCTTACATCAAAAAGTGATGTCTCATTGGTCCATTTGATTTATTTTGATAAGAGGTACCAATACTTTTCCATATACATATTGGCTATCTGTATTTCTTTTTTTAAGAAATGAGTTTTTTTTAGCTCTTCTGACATTTTTGATGGGGTTTGTTCTGTCACTAAGTTTTACAAGTGCTTCACATACCTTGAATAATAGCCCTTCTTCAGGTGCATGGTTCAGATGCATGGTGAGCTATTATTTTGTCCCAGTATTCAGGATGTCTTCTTATTCTTTTGCAGTGAAGAAGCTTCATAATTTGATGTCATTTACTTTGTTTAATTTTGTTTTGCTTAAGTGGCCAAAGGCATTGAACAATTGAATATACCTCTAGGTTAATATCTTGTGCTATTCTGGCTAAATTTTTCTCAGGAAAAAAAATAAAAAAAAATTCTCAGGATATTTTATGTATTTGTATCTAACAATGAGGTCTTTTAGAAACTAATCATGAGGTCAAACACATCTTGAACATTTTTTCCTGTTTGTGTGTTTGGTGAGAAAGGGATGCAAGTTAATTTCTGTGCACATGACTAATTTTCAAAACATCATTTATTGAAATCACTTTGGGGGTGGCTCCTTTATATATATAAGGATATATAAAGGATATATATATATCCTTTATCAAAGATTATAGTTCATATAACTGAGCATTTGCTCATTGGCTTTCAATTCTATTCCTTTGGTCTGAGAATCTGCCTTTATTCCAGCACCAAACTCTCTTGATTACTATAGCTTTTAAAAAAAACTTTAGGGGCTATAAGCTCTTATCTTTTGTTCTAGGTTTTATTTTTGTTTTTACTATCATTACAGGAATTATTTACTTCATACAAATCTTAAAATCATGTAGTTCATGTCCTTAAAAAAATGACATGAGGATTTTTATGGGAACCACATTGAAATACATAGTGCTTTAGGCAGGACACACTAACATTTAATATTTAAAAAAGGCTAATTCGGGCCAGAGTGATAGTCCAATGAGTAGGGCATTTGTCTTGCACATGATAGACGCAGGTTTGGATCTCCGGCATTATATATGGCCCCCAAGCACCTAGGAGTAATTCCTGAGGGAAGAGCCAGGAGTAATCCATGAGCATAGTCAGGTGTGGACGAAAAAAAAAAACCATCAAAAAAGGCTAATTCTTCTTTCTTAGTGACTGTTTTTTGTATAAATTATTCACCTTCTTTGTTAAAGTGATTCACAGGTACTTTATTTTTGGGGGACATACATATATTATTTTTTATTTTTTATTTTATTTATTTTTTTAAGTATTTTATTATACCACCGTGAGATATACAAATAAAAAGATATACAATTAAAAAGTTCAAGTTTGGGTTTTGGTCATACAGTGTTTCAGCACCGGCCCCTCCACCAGTGCCCATCTCCATACAAATAAAAAAGATATACAATTAAAAAGTTCATGTTTGGGTTTTGGTCATACAGTGTTTCAGCACCCGTCCCTCCACCAGTGCCCATCTCCCACCAACAGCATCCCGGTTCCCTCCCCCTAACCCAGCCCTGCTCCATGGCAGGTTCTTTATTTCTTTGCCTTTCTCTCTCTTTCTCTTTTCCTTCCCTTCTAGACTATGGATTACAGAACATACATTAAAAGGTTGTCATGTGTATCCTTTTGCCTCTATTTAATGCTCCGTTCTAGGTTGGCATTAGTACCCTCGACTATTATTAGCACCCTGTTCCATTTTCTGTCTTTCCTAAACTCTGACTCCCACACGTTTGTGATAATTTCCACCTTTGACAAGACCTCCCGATATATGCTTTACTTGACCTTGGATATTGGTATCATAATATGTACATATATATTTATGCCATGCAAATAAATGCAGTCATTCTGTATCTGTCTCTCTCTCTCCTTCTGGCTAATTTCGCTCCAACATAATCTTCTCCATGTCCATCCATTTATAGGCAAATTTTATACTTCATTTTTCCTAACAGCTGCATAGTATTCCATTGTGTAGATGTACCAAAGCTTCTTTATCCAGTCATCGATTTTCGGGCACTCTGGTTGCTTCCAGATTCTGGCTATTGTGAATAATGCTGCTATGAACATAAAAGTAGGGATGGTGTTTCCGCTGTGTATTTTTGGTTTCCCAGAGTAGATTCCCAGGAGTGGTATGGCTGGGTCAAATGGGAGTTCAATTTCTAGTCTTAGTGAAACATCACTAACAAAGCAACTAGAAGAAAAGATAAATATATGGGACTACATGAAACTAAAAAGCTTCTGCACCTCAAAAGAAACAGTGACTAAGATACAAAAGCAGTCCACAGAATGGGAAAGAATATTCACCCAATACGCATCTGATAAGGGGTTAATATCCAAGATATATCAGGCACTGGTAGAACTTTACAAGAAGAAAACAAACAACCCCATCAAAAAATGGGGAGAAGAAATGAACAGAAACTCCAGCAAGGAAGAAATTCGAATGGCCAAAAAACATATGAAAAAATGCTCATCATCACTAATCATCAGAGAGATGCAAATCAAAACAACAATGAGATACCACTTTACACCACAGAGACTGGCACATATTCAAAAGAGCAAGAACAACAAGTGCTGGCGTGGATGTGGGGAAAAAGGGGGACACTCATCCATTGTTGGTGGGAATGCCGGCTGGTACAGCCTTTCTGGAAAACATATATTATTTTTTAATTCTCTCTTCTACCAAATTGTTTCAATATAGAAATGTCATGTTTTTCTACATGTTTATTTTGTCCTTTAGTACTTTACTATACAGGCTTATTGGTTCTAGATGTTCTTTTGTTGTGATCCTCTTATTGATTGCAGAGTCTTCCTACTTTTCATAGATAATATCATGGGAGTTTGACTTGTTTCCCATGTGGATACCATCAATATCTCTTTCTTGTAGCTATAGCAATTTCAACATTTATGTTCTTGTTGAAAAGTAATTGCAACTTACTCAAATCATAATTTTTTCTTTTAACTAGTCCAAGGAACACTAAGTTTCTGGAGGTTTTTCATAGTTTTGTTCCATGTGATCCCTGTAGCCACTCACAACAGGGATGGCTGGTTTTCATTGCTGCTTTCTTTGCTTATTTTTTGTTTGTGTTTTTCTTTCCTTTGTGTTCTTTGTTTTGGCACATAAGAAGTGCTTCTCTGACTTTCTCTTCTGGAATCAACTAATGAAAACTCTCTAAATTTAAGAAACAAAGTGATCATTTGGGACTCCTGGGATTATTATATTTTTGGATTATGGTAACTGATAATTCTGAAAAATCATTTCTTTACACTTTGTAGCATTTGGTTGAATTGTATGCACACAATTTAGAGTGAAATTTTAGTGTTTGGCCTGTCATTTTCTCATAATTGGAACATTTTGGGTTCTGAGTGGGATAGTAGCAGAGAATGTGACTGGCATTTAAGAGAATCTTGGTCCAAATTCCGGCACTAACTACATCTAAATAAATAGTCTCTTGGTTACTTATTTAAATAATAATTCCCTGAACTATACTCTGATTTACATAAATAAAGTCTCCAGAATTAGTACCTGAAAACTTGTTCTTACATTTTTCCATTGAGAATGGTGAGATTAGTTTATTAAATACTGTAAATCTGTTCTTGTAAGAAAACTAGATACAGATGTGTGTTCTGTGGACACAGGACTGTACTGACTGAGGAACTGAAGTATCCTTCAAAGCCAAACCAAAAACCACTACAAAAACACAGAAACAGTTGCCATCTCATTATCTGCTTTGTCTGGATAACACATGAATGCGGCTCTGAAATCTCATTACCATGTCGAATAGATTTAGAAGAATGAGGAACGGGAATAGCTCTTCTGGAGCCCTGGTAGCTATTGCTGTTAGTCAACCTGAACGTGTTAAAGGAGGGATGAATTTAATGGTAAGGTCTCAAACATCAGTAAACTCCCAAAATGAGAAGGGATACACTGCAGGCAGAGACCAAAGACTGGGATCAAAAACTAAGTCCTACATATTTTGGAAAAGATAGCAAGGGTGGCTAAATCCCTCCCACAATTATGTCGAAAATTTGAATGCTGTGGTACAAAGGCAGAGAACAAGAACCACAGAATACTTTTAATCCATGAATTACGTAATTCTGGAATAACCACAGAAGCAATAGGGTTACATGGACTTGATTCTTGGTTGGTTTCATTCTCTTTCTCCCATGAGCAGCATTGATACAAATAATCAAAGCTTTTGGTCTCCTCATTACCTCCCCATCTCCCCACTTTGGTTATAATAGAATGGGCATAAGATGATAACAATTCTAAAGCCACAGCTCCATCTACAGGAAAACTGAAGCTAATCAAGAGGCAAAAAATAGAAAATTTCAACCGTAAAACTTTTTTAAATATAAGATGCAGTTCCTTAAAGAGAATGATGAATTCTCCATGAGCAGATAGAAAATCATCGAGAATTAAGCAAAGTCATTATAATAAAATTAGACAATGTTAAAGAATCTCAATTGAAGGGGAAAAAAAGTGGGCTTGATACGTTAGGAACACAACTAACAGAGTTATTTACTAAGGAGAAAGACACTATTTTAAAATTGGTAAAATAAGGGCCAGAGAGGTAAGGTGCATGCCTTCACAAAGTTGACGTGGGTATTATGCCTTGATACTGTTTTACGTTCATCCAGGCATTTCTAAGAATGATTCCTACGCACAGAGAAAGCAGTAAGCATTAACACTATTATGTGCTCTTCTCATCACCTACACCAAATTTTAAAAAATAAAAATTTACAATGAAAGTCATACTATAAGGCTCATTTTCCCAGAGAAAGGCAAACAAAAAAAAAAAACCGATGACAAAGATACCACAATGATTTAAGAGGAGCAAGGGAGCAGAGAGAAAAGTAAGGCAGAGAAAATGTGGAGGCTCAAAAGGAAATACCAAATTCTGTTAGAGGAGGATATATTAGGATAATGGGTGTTCCAGAAAGAGAAGAGTTGATGAGCAACTTCATTTAAAACTCTAATAGTAGTGAACCTACAAATCTAGAAAAATAATATGTCACAGCCATATAGCAACTGAGAAATTACCCAACTTCTAAATGATATAAAATCTACATTAAGAAATGTAACTGTAGAATTTTTTCAAAAGTCAATAATAAATAAAAATTGACAATCAAGAATACTTTACCCTGCAAATTTATCGTTCAAATAGGTGGTGAAATGAATTGTAAAATAAAAAACAAAGAAATCTGAGTAAGTTGAAAAGTATTAATACAAAATCAAAAACCTAAACAATAATTTAAATGGGAGAAGTTAGGGGGAAAAGCTGTGCAGTTGAATGATAAAAACAAGTTCAAATCAGTTTTTTAAAAAAAAAATAAAATTTGCACATAATTATTTCTCCAAATAGTGAACCACAAGCACTTCATTGGGGGGTGTGATAGCACTACTTATAAAGAAATTCTAGTCAAAACCACAATAAGACATCACTCCAGACCCATAAAAATGACTTATATGATGTGTAGAAAACAAAATCCTTGTGTTCTATATATGGGAATGCAAATTGTGGCTTTTCTGTGCACAATAGTGTGGAGATCCCTTAAGAAAGCTAAAAGTGAATAAACTATACTATCATGAAATACGATTCCTAGGCAGTTATCTAAAGTGGTAAATAATTCCCCAAGGTATCACAGTAATGAGTGTGTCGGGGGTGGAGGGACATGTAATGTAGTAGCTTAGGTAACAATTTGGGGGTATTTTCTGTTTGTTTAAAAGAAAGTTTGTTTGCACGCAGCCGGCCTTTGCACGCCAGGGTTCGATCCGTCCCCTGAGCACCGCCAGAAGTAATTCCTGAGTGCAGAGCCAGAAGTAACCCCCTGAGCATTGCCGTACTCAGGGATATTGAGTGCTTTTTTATTTTAATTTGTAAGTATATGGCAAAAATAGTTTGGGAACACATGACATTTTAAAGTATGTTTGCATCATGTTCATAGTAGTCTTATTACAATTGCCATTGTATTAAACCAATTGAATGTTCATTGACAGATATAAGTGCTACAAAAATAATGAAATTGGACCTGAGAGATAGTGCAATGAGTAAGGTGATTGTCATGCCTATAGAAAACTGAGGTTCTACGCCTGACTCGTACTAAAACAAAACTTGTACAAAGCTTATACTTTAAAACCAATGGGAATCAAAGCATTTAAAAAAGCAGTTTCAAGTGAAAGAAACTAAACTGCCTTTTTTTTGTATGTTAGTTATCTTATCGTATAAAAACTTTTTATTATTTTGCTCAGTGAATGAAACAGGGAACCTTGTCTTTGATACTATCACTTTGTTTGCACTAATCAAGGATAGTTTAACATGAGTCCTGATACATATAATTACCTAAAAGAATGGTTTAATGTCATCTTTTCTACAACTATAATTTTCTTTCCTCTTTTACACAATTTAACTTACGGAACACATAGTGGTCACTTAAATCTTCATTGGATTGTCTTATTTTGTAATCACTAAAATAACTCGGTAGTGGTTTTAACTTAGTGTTTAAACTGACACAGTAGAAAATGTGAAACATAAAAAATAGTGGCTTGTACTTTTCTAAATATACCTATGCGAGTTATCACAATTTATAAGAATTTAGTTTGACAGCTGGTAAAACCTATCTGATAAATAAGTCACTGAGTTATATGCTTATAATAATGAAACAGAACTGGTTATATGTACACATTCTGTAACTGAGTGTTTTTTTTAGCTTAGATTTTTTTAGCGTTATTTACACACCATGATTTATAAAGTTGTTCAAAGTACAGTTATTTCAAATACTCAATATTCCAAAACCAATCCCACCACCAACATGTTCTTACCACTATGAAAATCCCTCATTTCCCACATCCGATCCCCATACCTGCTCCGTTAGCAGGAACTAATTATGTTGTTTATCACACCATATATCTGGAAATGGTATTGCTAAAGCATAATCTTCTTAATAGGTTGTTACTTGAGAATTGGATCATCTATGTTATTGCTTTCACTTATTGAATTTATTAAATGCAGTGAGTTTCGACTTAACTTTTTAACAAAAATGTTCATGTTAATTTCTTAAAATATTCAACCCCAAATCTACCACTGTCGCAACTACGGACAATTATTTCTAATTTTCCCAAAGGCTATTAGAACCTGTCCTAAGTGGACACTCATTAATTTACTTTATATTACTTGTTATAGCTAATTTGCTGATATGATGCTGAAAATATTTTCTTAGAAGAAAGTTCATGAGGATTGTTTCATCTCACAATAAAGACTTAGGGCCACTAAGCCCTTCTTATAAGAAATGACTCATATGTTATTACACAGTTGGCATTGTGACTGCATATGTTGCTATCAGGTGCCTTATACTTACATTGATTAAATGTGATGTGGTACTTACTATATCAGCGTGCTAAAGTTTGAGATGCGCAGCCACATTTGCACATGCTAGGAATTCCAGATATTATAACTGAGTTTTTCTTTTTTCTCTCTATTAAAACACCATGATGTACAAATTTCTTCACAGTACAGTTGTTGTAAGTATGCATTGTTCAACATCAGTCCCACAACCAATGTGCCCCTATTCGCACCAAAGGCCACCACCACCCACCCACTCCCTATCCCCACCCCAGCACCAAGAGCCGGCTGGAACCACATTGATCATTGCTCTCTATATATACATATATATGTATACATACACATATATATGTATATATGTATACATATATACATAGATGTATACATAGATGTATATATGTATACATACATATATACATATAGATGTATATATGTATACATACATATATACATCTATGTATACATCTATGTATATATACATATATATGTATACATATACATGTATGCATACATATATACATATACATGTATATATACATATATGTATACACACATATATGCATATATCCATATATATGTATATATGTATGCATATATGTGTATATATACACATATATATGTATACATATATGTATATATATGTCTATCACTGTATCACTGTCTTCCCGTTCATCATCGATTTGCTCGGCGGGCCCCAGTAACATCTCCATATGTCCTGTCTCATGCTAGTAGAGCCCAAGGGCATCTGCTTGCTCCAGGAACATAAAGAGCCTCAATCCATTCCGGAATGAGGTCTATAATTGTTACTGGTATTTGGCATATATATGAAATACAACACGGGTAGCTTGCCAGGCTCTGCCGTGCAGGTAGCATACTCTTGTAGGCATCTCTAAGTCCAGCATTTATATGTATACAAATATATGTATACAAATATATGTGTGTATGTATATATATATATATGCATACATATATGGAAAAGACCTGATCCTAAATTGGGTTGTTATGTTAACATGGCACGCAGCTGCAAAGAGGTCTTTCACTGCAGGAAGGAGCTGTAGCTCTTGTACCTCTTGCCATTCTCCCTGGAGTTACTGGTCAGTCCTGGTTCATGCTCAGATGTGAATGGCATCCTCAAAGCTTGTCTTCAAGCTCACTGGGTCATCGGATGTGGGGGGGAGGAGAGGAGGGGCCTCAATCTCTGTTCCAAGCCTGGCCAGTGAGGCCACAGAAACTCTTGTGTTTGCTGGCTCCAGGAACGGTGATGAAACTAGCCAGGGATGGAGTAAATGAGGTTTTCAACAGATTCATTCATGGGTGGGGCTTGTCCAAGCAGTGGAATCCAGCCTTGAGCATCGCGGCAATTGTGGGATGTGGAGATATGAACAGACTCAAGGGCCAATGTAATTTCATCCAATGGCCATGATCCAGAGACACATACATAAATCTTGAAAGAAACCAATAAGTGGCAGAGATGCTCCTGGTTCTTCCTGCACCAGGATGTACACAGGGCCCCCCAGAGAGGGACTGGTTTAGGTGTGGCCCACCCTAAGCCCCAGCAGTCGAGTGGCTTTGGCAATCTGCTAGAATTAAATGCCCCATTGAAAAATCTTCTTTACTATTTTGTGAATATTTTCATTTGATTTAAAGTATTAATTGTGGTTTCTAAATAACCATTTTAGTTGATAAGTGTGAAAGAAAATATGATTTACTGTTCTTTCTCAGGAATCAAGAATACCTTTAGCTAGTATATTACAATTGTGAGTGCCACAATATAATAAATTTTCTAATACCCAGAGAACTTCTATGAGGCTAAATCTTTGGTCTTCCTATCCAAGGACCATTTTATGATTGTGGTGAAGGATTTAAGAAGAATATTTAAGTAGAAAAGGAAAGCAACAATAATAGGAAAAGGTAGTGTGGAAAGTCCTTGTACATACCGATATCACATAACTAGTGTGACCTAAATAAACTGAGTGATGATATGGATTAGGAATGAGTTTATGGAATGAGGATCAACATCAATCAGATCAGGAAACATAAAACTGCATATTTAGTAAACATAAAATTGCATATTCTGTTAGTGACATGGGTTATTCCAAGAATTTTTATTATAGTGGCCCAAAGGGATTTTTGTTACATGCAGGAAAATCAGTTCATAGACAGGAACATTTTTGATAGAAAAAAAAAAGAGAAAGTAAGCCAAGTTAAAAAAAAATTACAAATATAACATCAGACACGAGGAACCGATGGATGCTTGCTGACTCAGTGATTATAAATTGTTGTATAAAAAAAATCTTTTTTAGAACATAGATTATGAAACTTGCTTGAAATCACCAGTGAAAGAACAGTATTAGTGATCACACCTGGATTCTAAGCCAGATGGTTCATGGGTGGTGGCATTATTCTTACTCTGAGCACTTTGTAGTGTGGAGAAAGAAGATATTTTAGGGACTGGTGTGATAGTACAGCAGGTAGGACATTTGACTTGCTCTCAGCTGACCCAGTTTCAAGCCCAGACATCCCATATGGTCCTTTGACCATGTTTAGGAGTGATTTCTGTGCTCAGAGCCAGGAGTAACCCCTGAGCATTGTAGGGTATGATCCAATAAGCAAAAATAAAATGATATTTTGGAGAGAAATATGATTTAATATATGATGCACCAAATATGTATCATATAGTCCTTTTGGTGTCACTGAGCATGGCCACAGAGAATCTTAGGAGTACATGAGGAGTTAAAATGCATAGGTTTGTGTCAGGGACCCGCCGGGGTCCCCCAACAGTGCGGGAAGTGAGTGCCCTTCTACCTCCGAAGCTGGGGGGAAGGGGGAAATAGATGAAGACTCAGGAATTCAATGAAATTTTTAAAAAGCTTTACTTATCACAGGTTCTGTCATACAAATCAGCAATAGGAAAAACTCAGTGCTTAGGATTCCCGGCTAGAACTCCAGCCACGTGTAGGCCAAGATGGCGCCACCATGTGTAAAGGCCCTGTAGAGAAGGTGGGAGCTCACAAAAGAGAGCCCAAAGAGAGAGAGAGAGACAGAGTGAGAGAGAGAGAGAGAGAGAGAGAGAGAGAGAGAGAGAGAGAGAGAGAGAAAGCAGGTTGGTTTTATATCCCTGCAACTCAGACCTCCCACTATTATGGGAAGCAGGCAGGGTCAAATGCCCTTAGGTAATCCCTCCCTGCACCTCACCTAGGCCCTATTATATGCTAATGTTTTGAGCCAAGATCTGCCTGGAAATGCCTTTATGTAGAGAAGGGGGTTTCTGAGATGGCATGTCTCTGTACCAAAGACTAATACTAATGCCAGTTAAAAATTTATCCAAGCCTTCACAAGAGTCTCGCCTACTTCAAGGTAGTCTTGTAATTTAGTTGTCTTTGAGTTATCAGGGAGCCATGCTTGCTTACTTGGAGGCAAACAACATTTCTCTGTGGTCTAATTACTTAGAGATCCAGGGCCAGGGCCGGAGCGACAGCCCAGCGGGTAGGGCATTTGCCTTGCTCGCGACCGGCCTATGCCACCCTGGGTTCGATCCCGCATCCTATATGGTCCCCCGAGCACCGCCAGGACTATTTCCTGAGCAAAGAGCCAGGAGTAACCCCTGTGCATTGCTGGGTGTGACCCAAAAAGCCAAAAAAAAAAAATTACTTAGAGATCCAACGTGGCCAGGCAAATATGCTGGTAAGATCTAGCTAGTCCCACAATGATGTGGTAGCATGAGAAAATATTTATTCCAGCCAGTACAGAATACATAGTCAGATAAACTGCCACATTTAGACTACCCCCCTATCTACGAAGTGACCTGCAGGAGGCAATCCAGGGCAGATGCAGAGGCTCTTAGAGGAGTCCTGCAACAGGCTTGGAGAGCAATAAAAAATTAAGGTCGCCATATCATCATGTAGTTTCAAATTTTGCAACCTGAGTTGAGAAAAAAAATGTATATGTAGGCTGAAAAATACAACCAGTACTCTGACAATGTTTTGATCTTTATCATAAAACCTTTTAGCAGGGTCTGATTTTCTGACTTTTAGAAAGACTTAAGGTATAATGATTAGCCTATGATTCATCTTGTTGCCTCTCAACATGATTTTTAGTTCTACTAAGAACTAATTTACTGAGAAAGGTCAGTAAGTAGAAATTGGCATGCTTATTTGTTCTCCTGGAAGTGAAGCCCAGACTCTGAAAGATGGATTTCTGGAAGAGGCTTTTTAAGAAACTCATATATAATCTTTACGGAAAGTTAGATAATAGTCTTGACTTTAATCTCTGAAACACAAAATCTTTGCCATCTTCCTTTTGTGTTTCTGTTATAAGGGAAACATTTTAACAAGGTCAATCATATAAAATAATCCAAATGTTCAAGATCACAAGATTGCAAATCTTTAAAATATAGCAATGACCAATTTATGTGAGATTGAAAACAAAACAGATTATATTTAGGAACTATATCAGTGCATCACGTCATAGATAATCATAACAGGTAGCTCTGACTTATTAAAATCAGTGATAGGAGGGAAAAGAGCTGTCATACCTTAAACACAAACTATTGGGGCCAAATTAATAGTATAGCAGCAGGGAATTTGCCTTTCACGCGCCTACCCTGGTTTGATCCTAGGCATCCCATATAGTCCCCAAGTATCACCATGAGTATTTACTGAGTGCAGAGTCAGGAGTAACCCTTGAGCTTTTCCAGGTGTGACCCAAAGAGGAAAAAAAAAAAGACAGGCTATTGCTGAAGAAGACTGCTATATTATTGCCCTTGCATAAGGAATAAAAGTGGATCTCTGTAAACGCTATCAATTATGTTTTGAAAATTGCTTGGCACCAAACTAACTTGGAAAAACAAGAATGGGACTGGCAAAAAAGCAGACGAAAACTCTAAGAAAATAAAAATGAAACAAATAGCGTGAAACAAAAGAATTTTTTGAGGAGGCTCTAGTTCAGTGTCTATAAAAGGAGAACAGCAATTCCTTTTTATTGGGAACATAGTGAAATAGAATGCTCAGCTCAAACTGTCACAGACTCTGGAAAGAGCAATTCCAATGAAAACATGAGAGTTTTTTTTTTTGGATATGTCAGAAATAACAAAGCAAAATGAACAAAGTACACAATAAATTTTATCTCGGTGGTAAAGAGTCTTAGAATATGTTTTTAAATATTTTAAACATATGCAGGGAAAATTAATTCAATGAATAAAGCGTCTTATTTGCATATTGTAAAGAAATCTCTGCTGACTATTCTTCAGAAGTTTGTTTGAAGTTAAAATGAACACATTTGAATTGGGTCAGAAGAAATGGTTACATATCAAGTGACTAAGGTACTGAAGCTTTAAGTAGCATTTTGGTTTCATTTCTATGAGCCAGCTAAAATATAAAATTTACTCAAATTGAATTTGATTTATGTTTTTCACTCCTGCTCTCTAAATACTTCTTTACATCCAGTTATTCACAATTCAAATCAATTAATTTTAACTTTTAAAATAATCCTTCTGCTGACCTTACATGACATCTGAACAATTTCACTTTCTGTGTTTTTCGCAGCCTGTGTTTGAACTAAGCCTGGAAAATCCCCAGCTTCACAAATACTTATCACAACAGCAAGTCCTCATTTATGGTATTTGGTATCATAATTTAGGGCCCTTCATCTGGACATAGGTATGGAAGCTAGTTGAAAATTGCAAATCACATTAACGTTAATTCTTTTTGTACTTTATCCTAACTCTCCTGAAGACAGGACGTAAGTGATGAACAAGATAAGAAAAAGACCTCTGGATATATTCCAGGATACATATCCTGGAATTACTGCACTATGTGATGTGGTAAATAGTTTACAGAATGAGATTATATTTAATAAAACCTCATGAAGAATGACAGATAAATATTTAGGAAGCCAACAAAGAACCTAGGCAGAGAAGCTAGTCTCACCTGGCTATGTCATAGGTGAAACTAAATGTCCTTTATGTAGGTATGAAACAGTGGTTGAAATAGGAAAATAAGTTAGAAACTCCTAAATTATATGAGTGTATCATGATTACATCATATGGCAATGCATCAATATAATTAGGTGCAATATTTCTATCTCCTAGCTAAAAGATGATTAAACAAATCAACAGTTACCATCAACTCTAGGTGAATATAATTTCTTAGAATACTTCATAAATAATCTTCTTTTCCCCGTATAATTAGCAACTCTTATAACATATGCATTTATTGAAATTGAGCATGGTATCTTGGCAATAAATCTAAACCGTTTTATCCTGTTTTATGTGTAAAGTTTCTAATTTCATTAACTTTACTAACATAACTATACTCGCAGACATGGGGCAGAGCTGCTACTTGCTCTCCCTGTGACCAGCCGCTCACGAGGTGCCGGGAGGGATGGTGGGTTCCTAGCCCTGGCCCACCACCCCAGCAGAGCGTCGCAACAAGCCAGACAAACCCCCTACTCCATGAGGGCCTCCATTTTCCACATCTGGACTTCTCTCTCATCAGACCTCCACCCAGCAGACCAGCCTATCAGCGCCCAGCTCGCTGCCACAAGCGGCCCACGCAGTTCATCAATAAATGCTGGACTTAGAGATGCCTACAAGAATATGCTACCTGCACGCAGAGCCTGGCAAGCTACCGTGTTGTATTTGATATATACGCCAAATACCAGTAACAATTATAAACCTCATTCCGGAATGGATTGTGGCTCTTTATGTTCCTGGAGCAAGTAGATGCCTTGGGCTCTACTAGCATGAGACAGGACATATGGAGATGTTACTGGGGGCCCACTCAAGCAAATCGATGATGAACGGGAAGACAGACAGAACTATACATATTTCATTAATATTTTTAAAAAATCTAACTCCTAATATAAATCTAATTCTAGTAACCCACAGCTTAATATTTTCTTATTCTACACAATTTGATAATTTTATGTGGATTATTATTGATAGCTTTGTGTCTCTACAACTTGAAATTGTCCACTTGTATCACTTGTCTTCGCATTGTTCATCGATTCGGTCGAATGGGTGCCAGTAACATCGCCATTCGTTTGGAATGAGGTCCATTATTGTTAGTGTTTGGCATATCAAATACACCACAGATAGCTTGCAAGGCTACTGAAAAGAATCCAGTAGCTCTGGATTCTTTTCAGGAAGCCCAGTCTTTTTCTGTGTCCGACCATCAACCATCCAGGGCCCACTGGGCAGAGCCCTGGGTGTAAAAAAGCTGTCTCCTGTCTGCCACCTGACAACGCAACTGGGCACTGCAGCCACACCTGCAACACCTTGAGGGGCAGGAATTTGAAAATTTGAAATTATTATAGACTTCTAAAAAATGCCAATATGCTGAGCATTCTATGCAATGACTTCCTCTAGTTCTCTTAATTTCTTAAGATATTTATTAAATTCTCCTTTAAGAAATAGAAATCGGTTCCAGAGTGACAGAACAGAAGACAGGAAGCTTGCAAACTTATAGATAACCCAGGTTCAGTCACCAGCACTCTTTGTGGTCTCAAAAACATTGTCAGGATAATAAGCACAGAGTCAGGAGTAAATTTTGAGCTATACAGGATGTGACTCAAAAACAAATGTACAGAAATCAGTAATTGTTTTTAACCAGATAATATACTTCCTCTGGTTCAGAATAAAAAAAAACAAATAATCTATACATATCTATGATTTCTAGTGTGCTATTATGGTCTGAGTCCAAAATTGCTGTCATAGTCACTCTTTTTTCATATTCTAAATGCACAGACGTAAGGGAAACCTAGATGACACACCTCATAGTGCCAAAATTTGTGAAATTTTTAAAGGTGCTCTGAATGAAAGAATATCCAAGAAAGATTGCATGCTAAAGTAGACTGGTTAAGAATGCATTTCTGAAACACGATTTAATCAAAATATTATACTAATTAGACATTATAATTTTCACATGACTTAAAGACCAACTAAAGGGAAGTTACTGTGAGTTATTTTACTTGGAATCTTTGTTTTCAATATGACATAAAAAAGCCTGTATTTATACATCGATGTTTCAGAGTGGTAGTGTCAATTTCACAGCAGTTTTCTTTCAATTAGTCCCAGGTATGCTGAACCAGAGACTCTCAGACACGGGGCAGAGCTGCTACTTGTTCTCCCTGTGCCCAGCCGCTCATGAGGCACCCGGGAGGCATGGCGGGTTCTAGCCCTGGCCTGCCACCCCAGCAGAGCCTCACAACAAGCCAGAAGACCCCCAACTCCATGGGGGCTGCCATTTTCCACGTCCGGACTTCCCTCTCGTCACAACTCCACCCAGCAGACCAGACTATAACAGCCCAGATCACGACACCCAACCTGCAGGAGTTTTGTTTTTTTTTTTCAATCCGGCCCAGGTATGCTGAACCAGAGACTCTCAGACATGGGGCAAAGCTGCTACTTGCTCTCCCTGTGCCCAGCTGCTCATGAGGCACCTGGGGAGGCATGGCGGGTTCTAGCTTTGGCCTGCCACCCCAGCAGAGCCTCACAACAAGCCAGATGACCCCCAACTCCATGGGGGCTGCCATTTTCCATGTCCGGACTTCCCTCTTGTCACAACTCCACCCAGCAGACCAGACTATCACAGCCTGGCTCGCGCGCCACTAGTGGCCATGTGGTTCATCAATAAATGCTTTATTTATAGGTGATGACAAGAGTATGCCACCCGCCCAGCAAGCCTGGCAAGCTGCTCATGTTGTATTTGATATGCCAAATACAAGTAACATTTATATTAGATCATTCTCATGACTTGATATAATGGTTTGAGGCTCTTTATGTTCCTGGAGCAAGTGGATGCCTTTGGGTTCTACTAGCATCAGACAGGACATATGGAGATATTACTGGTGTCCGCTCTAGCAAATAGATGATGAACGGGAAGATAGTGATAGTGATAGTATCAGTTCCCATGGTATTTATGCAATAAAATGTAGTAATAAGGCCTAGTAATTATCATTTACTACATCTCTTTGCACAAACACCACATTAACCTATGTTCCAAATTCCTCATGCACAGATTTTATGCTATACCAAACTTTGTTATATTCTGAAGTATAATTTACATGGAATATGGAGAGATATTCTCTCCACTGCCATTTCTGGAATGTACCATGACCATAACTATGAGTCTCAGCTGAGAATGCTTTCTTTTTTTCCTTTATAGTCACACCCAGCGATGCTCAGGAGTTACTCCTAGCTATGCACTCAGGAATTACTCCAGGCAGTGTTTGGGGAATCATATGGGATGCTGGGGATCAAACCCAGGTCAGCCATGTGTAAGGCAAACGCCTGCCTGCTGTGATATCACTCCGGTCCCTCAGCTGAAAATGCTTGCCCAGACCAGCATGTGTGCAAGTACTGCAACTAGAGGAGTGCAACACTTGGGGGTGCACCTGTCGGGTACACTGGTGCCCCAACAAAACCCAGGAGCAGGGGGAAAGGGATCCCCTTCTGCCCCAGAGGATTGGCAACCGCGAATGGAGAAAGACATGAGAAACCAGCAAACTTTCAAAGGCTTTACTCTCACAGGTTTTTGTATACAATCCAGTAACAGGAAAACCCCAAACTTTAGGTCCCGGTTGGGACCCGACCACGTGTAGGTTTAGAATCCTAGGCCAAGATGGTTGTTACCACCTGCTAAGGTCCAACAGTGAAGAGAACAGAGAGGAGGAGAGCAGAGACAGAAAGGAGAAAGAGGGAGAAGGCCAAAAGGCAAAAAAGCATGGAAGAAAGCAGACTACAGCTTTTATCAGCAGTTAGGGTCAATCCCCCTCAGGTAACTTCTTCAGGACCTCACCTAGCCCCATTGAAATGTTAATATCGCTCCAGCCAAGGCTGCAGGCCCTGCCCTTGGTTTTCCACCACGCCCTATATAGATGTGGGTAAGGTGACCTGTTTGTTTTTTTTTTTTGCGTCACGCCTGGTGATGCTCAGGGGTTACTCTTGGCACTGCTTGAGGGACTGCATAAGATGCTGGGGATTAAACCTGGGTTGGCCGTGTGCAAGGCAAAACCCTGCCTGCTGTGCAGTAGGAGCTCCTCCCTTCCAGGGACATGCCTGGTCAGGGGCCAGCCCTGGGCCTCCGATTGTTCCCTGAGCCCCAGGTGCCCTGCCAAAGCCCTAGACCCCAGCATCCAACGTGCTCCTGCCGGGCCTTGACATGTGGACACCAGCATGTGCCACCCTAGCCCAGAATTGGTGGCCTAGCGCCGATGGCAGTGCCAGCGTCAGAGGGCTCACCTACCCTAGCCAGTGTGCCCCTCACTCCTGCCCGCCGTGCTGCTGTCTGGCCTGACGGGGAACGTGAGGCTAGGTGTCATGTGCTGATGCTGGAGTTAGTGGCCTGGGGCGCTACAGGGGTCGAGGCTGATGTGGGGTGGGGCTGTTACGGTAGCTGCAGGCCTGGCGCAGCCTTAGGCACTCAGGCTGGTGGACAGTGGGCACACAGGACAGGGGGCAGGCATGGGCTTGGCCATGGACAGAGTAAGGTGGGGGCACATTTTGGGCTCTGTACAGAGTTTGAGGTGCAGGGCACCCTGATGGCCAAGTGTGGGCTGATTTTGAAGGCCTATGAGGAAGCCGGGCTGCATGGTTCATCATTAAATGCTGGATTTAGAGATGACTACAAGAATATGCCACCCGCACGGCAGAGCCTGGCAAGCTACCCGTGTTGTATTTGATATGCCAGATACCAGTAACAATTATAGACCTCATTCCCATGACCTGATGGAATGGTTTGAAGCTCTTTTTGTTCCTGGAGCAAGCAGGTGCCCTTGGGCTCTACTTGCATGAGACAGGACATATGGAGATGTTACTGGTGCCCGCTCGAGCAAATCAAAGATGAACAGGAAGACAGTGATACAGTGATGGAGAGATATATTTCAGTTTTTAAAGAAATATACTTAAAGAACTAATTTTAATAGGAAATACAGAGTTCAGGGAGATGGCTTAGCGTCTCCCCATTTAGGAGGGACTATGGGGACACAAGTTCAAATCTGGAGAACATAATCCTCCTAATACAGCATGAATCCAAGAGAACTAGTGCTATTTGAGAATGAATTGCTAGTTTGGTTAAGTACCTCAGGCAATGTTCCTCAGGTTTCCTGCAAACTATTTGGGTGAGTTTCTTTTTTCAAAATAGAATATACTAATAATGCCATGAAACATATGACTGAGTTTGGAACTGCAGGGCAACATTGGAAGTGAAATATGGGAGAAGGATCAGTATAGGATGATCTCACTTATCTCTGGTGAAATAGTGTAAGTGACATATGCTTGACCTTAGATTAAAAAAACTCATATGAAAAAATAGTGAATAAATCAAAATATTGAATAGAAGTAACACAAGGTAATTAGTGAAAAGTAGTAGGCACTTTGATAGTGGGATACAGCAACTTTGTACATAAATATCCTAAATGTTAATACTGTTGTAGCCATGTTATTTAAATTTTAAAACAGTTTTCAAAATAATTCATCAATCTGGGACCAGATTTTTTAAAATAGAGGCTGCGTACTTGACTTGCATGAAGCCAACCCAAGTGTGATCTTCGGAATCACATTTGGTGAGCTCTTGAGCACTGCCAGGGATAATCACCAGGTACAGAGTCAGGAGTAGATCGTAGTACATCCATGTGGCCCATATTTTCTCCACCAGTAAATAATTAAAACATATACCAAAAGTTGGATTAATAAATACTCTTGCATCTTACTATCATTAATTAGTATAAGAACAAAGCTTTTAGCATGGTCTGCAATGTTTTTTATACTAGGGATATTCTGAAATTATTTCCTACAAGTATAAACTCAACATATCTATTATTCTTGTGTGTTCTCCGCAATTGTATTAGCATTTATATTATTTTATCTTTAGACACATATTCATCATGAGAGCACTGGTCTTGCTGTTTTTTCTGCTTAAAATGCTCTCTTCCCAAATATCTAAACCATCTGCCTTTTTCATTCATGTTTCTGTATATCTCTGCTCACATAGATTCCTTTCCTGATATACACTAAATAAGATTGCACATATCTGAACTCAACACCGAGAATGTTATAACTCATTCATGAATCTATTTTTCTCTGTTATACCACTGAAATTGCCTACTAGATTTCTTTCTCTTACTTTACAAGACTACGGCAAGAAACTTGTATATGATACTCATTTAAGATACTATAAAAAGCTGAAATGATTTCTAGCGTATTATGTATACAAATTAACAAATATTAAGTAGTATTCATTGAATGAATGACAGAGATAATTGTTTAATAAACTAATTTTATAAATACAGGATTTAACTATTGCTTCTGTATCAATGATAGGCTATTTTGAGGCATTAAATTTGAAGACAACTTAATCCCTGGATATGAGTTGTTGAAGAGACACCAAATACATATTTATGTATAAAAATGTATGTCCTCGAACTATTCTTAATCCATACCTTTTAGTATTTTTACCCAAAAATTTGTTTCAGATTATTTAGTTACTTCCATGTGATGCTACACAGTTATTTAGGAAAGTCCCCTTCATCTCTGTCTATTTTCAGAACACTACAAATGCACATCTAAGCGGAGCCTTACAAATGGGTTCTGACTGGGGAGCAAAGAGGCATACAAGGGCATCTTTAAATTTCTCTGAAAGATTCATTCTTTGCTAAGTCATGTGTTCTGCAAATTTTAGCACAAAATTGGTAATATCTCTGATACAGAGAGTGTCCAAAATGCTTAGTCTTCTGCTTCTTCTACTGATCCCTATAGAGCTCTATGATGAGAAATCCATTTCCGAGTACGCTCTGCTCCTGGTCCTTCTGAATAAGATGCATTTCTAAAATGCTAATGTTTAATGGAGCCTTTGAAAATCATGTGATGCCAAATTTCTGCAATAACTGCCTTCCAAAAATTTCAAAGTACATTTAGACACAGGTGTGGAAATATATAATGTGTTCTGCATATTTATAAGGTAAGAAGGCGAACTAGTAGTCTGTTCTATCATAATTTGTATTTTCACATGACTGTAGAATGTCAAGGAGTATTTTCCAAGTCACTACACTATCAAGTTCGGCACTAAGCAGCTAGTCTAGACCTGGCTCTTTCCCACCAAAGGCCCTAAGGGTGGGACTCAGAGGTGGGCTCTGTTTTCAAGGTAGTAAAACTTGCCAAAGCCCAAATGTTACATCCACTAGAGAAAAACACCTGCGTTTTCAGGACAGGATGTCCCTGGCCTTCTCAATACTGTGTTGCAATGGCTCAGGAGGCTATTTGTGCTTTGTATCCGCTCTACCCAAAAATTTTGTATAAAAGGCCTAAGATACGCTCTGTAAATGAGAACTGCTCTCCAGAATCTCCCCCCACCCCCAACTGTGTTGATGTCTTTCTTTCCATCCTCAGCAACAGCAAAGGGAGAAGCTTCTCCCAAGCCCTTCCCTCTCCTTTTCACAGGTGTGAAGTCCGGCCAGATCTAGGTCTCCCTCATTATTGCTGGGGCTGCTGGCCAGGGCCCCTGACACTATCAGAGCTCATAATTGTTCTAATTTCATAGGAAAGAAAATAAGCATGGTAAGAGCTTAAGCAATCTTTTCTATCTTTATATAGATATTTACATGTATTTTCTATCTTTATATACATTTACTCAAACTGTTTTTTCACCACACACAATAGAATACTACCTAGTAAGTAATTAGACTTATGAAAAGTATTTTAAGTAACAATTTTCATACTTTGTTGTCAGAAAAGAACAACAATATTCAAATAATATTCATCATCACCCCACATTTTAGCTTCTACATCAAATGATGAGTAGGGACTGAAGAGATAATAAAGCGGCATGGTGTTTGCCTTGTGCATGAAAAACACAAGTATTATCTCCAGCAACCAATATGGCACCCCGTATCCCATCAAGAATGACACCTGAGTGTGGAGCCAGGAAAAGTCACATCATCTCTTTATCTTACATGGAGTTTTGAGAATGCCTAACAGGATTACTGAAACCAAATGAAAGCTTAAAAAAGAATTTATTTGGTATTGGAGCAATAGCATAACTGTTGGGTCATTTTACTTGCATACACTGGACCCGGGTTAGACCCTGGGTATCCTATATAGTCCCCGTAGCACCGTCAGGAGTAATTTCTGAGTGGAGAGCCTGGAGTAACCCCCTGAGCATCACCAGGTATGACTCAAAAAGGCAAACAAGAATTTTTGTTTGAATCAGAAATTTTCACTTTATAGTGTAATAAATACAATTACAAAACATAGAAGATTATTTTAGTAGATTATTTTCCTCCTCTCCTCCAAAAACAATTGCTACACTTTTCTTGATATTCTGGGTCATCCCTCATATTTTTCTTTGTCTTCCTTGGGCTCATATGCAATCACATTAGAAAACATGCTCTTTCACTTAATCACTTTCACCTTTAAACTTCATTTCTCTTGCTTGGATATTTTGAAGATTTGGTGATCTTAAAGTAGTTTACATCTCTAAGCTGAACTTGTGATTTATTTTTTTTTTGGTATGGGTGCCACACTTGATGGTGTTTAGAGTTTACTCCTGGGTTTTTACTGGTAGTGCTTGCGGGACCATATGAGGAGGTGGACATAAAACCTGGGCAGTAAGCAATAATAACCAATACATTAATTTTATATATTTGCAACATATCCTTTGTAGTAAATAAGTATTTTATCTCACAAATGACTAATATTGTCCCGTAAAAATATATTTTCACTACACAACATATATCATTATCATTGACTTCCCACCCCGATACTAATTTATTCAATATCTACTACCTCTATCCTAATGAACTAACTTTTTGAGTTTTATATAACTAGATCTATTTTCTGACAATAATTTCTGGTTGTTAGGTATGCAATATTAGCATAAACAATTTTTTAAAAAATCTCCATTCCTCACTTTCTACCACTTGAACCTTTAATTCCACAAATACCAAAGGAATTTTGACAGTGTAATAATTTGTAAAAATTATACTTGTGTCTAATGACTGATAAAAGTTTCTTTTGTTAACTATTTATAAATGATTTACATATTACACACCATTATCTTAGAAAAATTTCATCGTAAGAGTGACACACACTTCACGGTTAATGATTTTGTATAAATGTTTGATTACTATTGGTCAATATCCAGAGAGAGAGAGTTATATTAGCACAAAATATTTAAAGAAAGAAAAAGTGATATTTAATTTGGTTTATAGGATATTTGCTTGTGTCATTCATATATAAAATACAGGCTAAAGAAATGTAATGATAAAACTGAATATCCTTATGAAATGGAGATAACTAATTAGTAACTTACAGATCATGTGTCATCTATCATATACTTTGATATGAAATTTAATTTTAAACATCATATAATATATTTTAAAGAAACCCCTAAGAACTTTTATTCAACCATCTCTTTTTTTTTTTAATCAATAGTCAGGAATGAAATTAAATCAAAATGCTTTTACACCTGGCAATTTGAAAAATGCTGCTTATCCACCAAAATCAAATATGCATATGGATCTCTTAAACTTGTTAAAAAGTATTTTGTTATTAAAATCAAAGGTAGGCCAACATTTCTTTTTAAAGCATAAGAAAAAATACAATAGCCTGTAGCTATTTCAGACTACATGGAGAATGTGGCAGATGATATTTTCTAGGGCGTGACTGAAAATAGAAGATGAGAATAATTTAAATCCAAGACCAAATATGTTATTTAAAATAAATTAAAAAGAATCCATGAACTTGCTTTAATATTTTAAGTTTAATCCTAATAAATGTGACATTATGCTATATTACATAATAAACCAAAGTGTGTGGATTGATGCTGGTAAAGGGTATATTAGGATATATATAAAGATTTTGTAATAAAATAACTATTTGAAAATTAATAAAAACATGATATTCTAAGTGGGTCAAATAACAGTATTTTACTTATAGGATATTATTCTCTAGGAAAGTAAAATAAAGTCTAAGTGTATTCATCAATGTTAATATTTGAGTAATGCAAGATGATTTTAAGACTCTCTACATATTTAAAGTAATAATAATCACTTGTCACTTGTCACTTTTCTTCCGTTGTTCATTGATTTGCTCGAGTGGGCACCAGTAGCATCTACATACATCCTGTCACATGCTAGAGTAGCTAAAAGAGTATCTGCTCACTCCAAGAACAAGAAGGGCCTCGGACCATTCCTTCAGGTTATGGGAATGAGGTCTATAATTGTTACTTCATTTTGGCATATCAAATATGACACAGGTAGCTTGCCAGGCTCTGCCATGCAGGTGGTATACTCTCAGTAGTAGACTCTCATGTCGTGCATTTAATGATGAACCTTGTCGCTGCAAAGCAGCAGTGAGCAAGGGGTGGGGGAGATTGGCTTTTCTCTTAGGTGGAGCTCTGACAAGCTGTGGAGTCCGGATGTTGAAAATGGAGGCCCTCGGGATGTGGGGGGTTCCTTTGGCTTCTTGCAAGGCTCTATTGGGATGACGGGTCAGGGCTGGAACTCGCCTTCCCTCCTGGGCACCTCATGATCAGATGAGCAGAGGGAGAGCCAGTAACAGCTCTGCCCTGTGTATCTAGGTTTCTGGATCAGGCATACCTGGGCTTGAAATAGTCTTCGTTGTAGGGTGGGACTCTGATGAGCAGGGCTTGAGATCAATTTTTTCCTTGGGTGGAGCTCTGAGGACATGGTTACTTTACATGGGTCTTGGAATTCAATTCATCATGAATTTTATCTTTAGCTCTGGGCAACTTGAGAGTTAACATGAATGGCTCATTTTCTGGCCATGCCAACTCATGGCTCTCTCTCTCCAGAATTCTCTTTCAAACTTTCTTCTGGGAGAAGAGCACCAGAAAGCGGGGTGGCATCAGCTTGGCACACACATCACTCTAGCCGCGCCCAATTTCTTGGAGCTCTGGAAGTACTTTCACAACTTGGTGCTCAGGTTCTTCGCTGGGTGGGCCCCCAGGTCCCTTCAACCAGCAGCGGGAAGGCACAAGGCACAGCCATGCTCAAGGGGTCCACTGCAGGACTGAGGTGCCATCAGGAACCCTGGACAGTTCAGGCCACCTCCTTTGGTTTCCTTACCTGGAATTCTATTACCTGGAATAATAATATCATGGTAAAATTTTCTGTAATTTCTCAGTAGTATGAAAATTATAATATCCTGAAAAATATTGCATAATATCCGACTACACAGATCCCAGATTTATGTTAATTTAACTGATTAATGACCACTATGTCAAGATAATCAAATTTTTTCTTATATTTCCATAGTGATGCTCCATTTCTACAGCACATCAATATAATTTATTCAAGTGGAAAATAAGCTATCAGTGGAAATCTGTATTCCAAATTTCCTTACAAATCCAGCTATAAGATATAGAATCCAAAGAAGCATTTTAAATGTCTTGAAACATTAAATTTAACATTTATTTATCACCATAAGCTTTGTTAAATTCTATTTGTATATTACATACAGAGGAATTTAAGTTTGTGTTTTTGATATATTAATAGATACCTAGAAAACAAGAAAAATCATTGAATTATACAGTCCAAAATGTTTTAATGACTCCAGTAATATTTGCTATAGCTTCTTGAAAGAACTCAATCCCTTTGCATAAATTATAAGGGCATGGCTTATTTTTAATATTTGTTTATTGTTTTATGATCTCTTGTTTTTATAATAGGAGTTGTTTTGTAACTTGTTTTATAATAGGAGTGATCAACATCTAGTTAACAGAATGACAAAACGGGTTTTATACAGTATTAAAAGAAGCACATTTGACTCCACCTCAGGTAACCTGCCTCCCTGGGGTGTGCGGCTGGCCGGGCAGGCGTCTGGGGCCGTGGAAGAGCCCCAGGTCTCGGCAGAATGTGGAACTACAACCCCCAGAATTCGAGCGGAACAGGAAGTAAATGGTCATTTTGAACTCTCACACCAGCCTGACTCCACCTCAGGTAACCTACCTCCCTAGGGTGTGCGGCTGGCCAGGCGGGCGGCCGCTAACGTGGCCGCTTATTAATAGAAAAACTAGGAAATTCAACACCAAGGGAAGGTAATACCCTCAAGAATAAAGAAACAGTACACCAGAGGAATCTATCCCTGAACACCACAACAACATGGGGAAACAACGCCAGATCCCCAGCTCGAAGAACAGATGAAGGAATCGACCCTGAAGACTCAAAAAAGAATACAGATGCGCATGATCTCTCTGACAATGAAACCAGAGAAGAAATTGGTAGGATGTTTAAGGAGCTCAACGAAAAAATTGAGCAGATGTCCAATAAAATACAGGAGAACATAAACGAAGCAGTTGAAAGGGCTGTCAATAAACTACGGAAGGAAATGAGAGCAGAAATGAGAACCATGCAAATAGAAATATCATGGCTTAAAAACTCAGTAGACGAAATGAAAAACACAATCGGGGCTCTGAATACTAGGATGACAGCAGCGGAGAGAGAGAATCAGTGAGACTGAAGATGAGCTGCAGAAAGCACTCAGAGATCTACATAAGATGGAAAAAGACGGATAATGGATCAGCAACGAAACAGAGAATAATGGGATGAAGCCAGGAAGAACAACATTAGAATCATAGGAGTCCCAGAGGGACAGGAAAGTAACCCCAAGGAAATTAAAACAGTTAAAAACATCCTGGCTGAAAAATTCCTCGAGTTAAAGGACGAAGGCATCCAGATCCAAGAAGCCCGACGCGTACCAGCAAGAAGAGACCCCAATAGAAAGACCCCCCAAGACACATCCTAGTCAAAGTAATGGATGCCATAGATAGAGACATAATTCTTCAGGCAGCAAGATCAAAGAAGGAAATTGTATACAAAGGAGCATCCATTCGACTTTCAGCAGACTTCTCAGAAGACACCCTCCAAGCCCGAAGGCAGTGGTGGGATATAGTAAAAAAACTTAATGAAATGAATGCCTCAGCAAGAATTCTTTATCCGTCTAAACTCTCGCTCAGATTTGAAGGACAGATATACAACTTCTTGGATAAAAAATAGCTTAGGAACTTTGTAAAATCAAAACCAACCTTAAAAGAAGGACTGAAAGATCTACTATAAGACAAGACATAACCCAAAAGAACAACCAACCTATTCAGAAAGATGGCACAAAATCTAATGACAATATTCTCTCTCAATGTCAGTGGTCTAAATGCACCACACAGAGTGGCACAAAATTGAATCCGACATACTGCTGTCTTCAAGAAACACACCTGAACAATCGGAGCAAAGACAGGCTCAAAATAAAAGGCTGGAAAACAATCCTTCATTCAAACAACCCATCCAAAAAGGCTGGAGTAGCCATACCGGTATCTGACAACATAGACTTCAGGCTGAAGAAGGTCAGAAGGGACAGTGAAGGTCACTTCTTAATAGTCAAGGGATGCATATATCAAGAAGAAATCACGCTATTAAACATACATGCACCCAACAAGGGGCCAGCAAAATACCTAAAACAACTACTAAAAGACTTCAAAGAAGATATTGACAGCAACACAATTGTAGTTGGAGACTTCAACAGTGCTCTATCAACCCTGGATAAATCAACAAGATTGAAAATTACCAAGAAAATACTGGCCCTTAAAGAAGAGATGGAAGAAAAAGGGCTGGTAGACATATACAGGGCATTTCATACCCAAAAGCTGAATACACTTTCTTCTCCAGTGCACATGGAACATACTCCAAAATAGATCACATGCTGAGCCATAAATCATACCCCCCCCATAAAATCAAGATAAAATCAAGAAGATAGAAATTGTGCCAACTATTTTTTTCAGACCATGAGGCACTGAAAATAGAAGTTAATTGTACACAAAAACGGAGACCAATGCCAAGTACCTGGAAACTAAACAGCTCACTGCTGAACAACCAGCAAGTCATAAAAGAAATCAAAGAGGAAATCCAAAGATTCCTGGAAATAAATGAGACTGAAGACACGAATTACCAGAACTTGTGGGATACGGCAAAAGCAGTGTTAAGAGGCAAGTTCATAGCTCTTCAAGCGTTCATCAGAAAAGAAGAAAAGGCCATCATAAACAGTCTGACTTCACAACTTAAGATCTTAGAGAGTGATCAACAAAAGGAGCCCAACCCAAGCAGAAAGAAAGAAATAATAAAACTTAGAGCAGAAATCAATGAGATGGAACGTCAAAAAAACAATCCAGAAAATCAACAAAACCAAAAGCTGGTTCTTTGAAAAAATAAACAAGATTGACAAACCACTTGCAAGACTTGTAAGAAAAGGAAAAGAGAGTACCCAAATAAATAGAATCAGAAATGAAAACGGGGACATCACAACAGAAACCACAGAAATTCAAAAGATCATCAGAGATTACTATGAGAGCCTGTACGCCACAAAACAAATTCCTGAATTCCTCCTAGCTTCCCAAGTCTGCAACAAGAAGATTTGGAATACCTCAACAAACCATTTTCCAAAGGGCAAATAGAATCGGTATTCAAAAGTCTCCCCAAACACAAAAGCCCAGGTCCAGATGGATTCACCAGTGCATTCTACAAAACCTTTAAAGAGGACCTACTCCCAATTCTTTTTAAGCTCGTCCAGCAATTTGAAGAAACAGAAACACTCCCAAATAACTTTTATGAGGCACGTATCACCCCTGATACCCAAAGCAGACAAAGATGCCACAAAAAAGAAAAACTACAGACCAATCTCCCTGATGAATACAGATGCTAAGATCTTCAACAAAATACTAGCAGATAGAATCCAAAGAGTCATCAAAAAAGATTATACACCATGACCAATTGGAATTCATCCCGGGAATGCAAGGATGTTACAACATCCGCAATTCAATCAACATAATACATCATATCAACAGAAAGAAAAATAAAAACCATATGATCATATCAATAGATGCAGAGAAGGCATTTGACAAGATTCAACACCCGTTCATGATGAAAGCTCTCCGTAAAATGGGGATTGAAGGAACCTTCCTCAAGATAATCCAAGCCATCTACTACAAGCCCACAGCGAGCATCATTCTCAATGGGGAAAAACTGAAAGCCTTCCCCTTAAGATCAGGGACAAGACAAGGCTGCCCACTCTCACCACTTCTATTCAATATAGTACTGGAAGTACTTGCCATAGCAATCAGGGGAAGAAAAAGACATTAAGGACATCTGGATAGGAAGGGAGGAAGCCAAGTTGTCATATTTGCAGATGACATGATATTATACCTAGATAACGCAGAACTCTCTACCAAGAGGCTCCTAGAAATAATACATTCCTATAGCAGAGTGGCAGGGTACAAAATCAATACCCAAAAGGTCAATGGCCTTCCTATATGCAAACAGCAAAAGAGAAGAAAGGGACATTAAAGAAACTATCCCATTCACAATTGCACCGCAGAAAATCAAATACCTAGGAATCAGTTTGACAAAGAATGTAAAGGATCTCTACAAAGAAAACTATGAAACGTTACTTCCAGGCAATAAAAGAAGACCTGAGGAAATGGAGACATATTCCCTGCTCATGGATTGAAGGATTAACATTACAAAATGGTAATACTCCCTAGAGATTTATACAGATTCAATGCGGTCCCTATAAAGATACCCATGATGTTCTTCAAAGAAATTGAACAAAAACTCCTGAAATTTGTATGGAATAATAAAACTCCACGAATAGCTAAAAGCAATCCTTGGGAAAAAGAAGATGGGAGGTATCACTTTCCCCAACCTCAAGCTCTACTACAGAGCAGTTGTAATTAGGACAGTGTGGTATTGGTATAGAGACAGACCTGTAGACCTATGGATAGAACTGAGTATCCTGAAACACATTCTCAAATATACAACTACTTAATCTTCGATAAAGGAGCAAAAAATATTAAGTGGAGCAAAGAAAGCCTCTTCAACAAATGGTGCTGGGAAAACTGGGCAGCTACATGTAAAAAAATGAACTTAGATCTCCTAACGCCATGCACAAAAGTCAGATCAAAATGGATTCTAGATCTCAACATCAGACAGGAATCTATAAGGTACATCAAAGAAAACATAGGAGAAACGCTCTAGAACATCGAAACGAAAAGTATCTTTAAAGACAACACACCACTGACCAAGCAAATGGAAGCAAAGATAAACAAATGGGATTATATAAAACTAAAAAGCTTCTGCACTTCAAAAGAAACGGTGACCAAGATACAAAGACAATCGACAGGGCCCGGAGCAATAGCCCAGCAGGTAGGGCATTTGCCTTGCACGCAGCCGGGCCCTGTGCTGGCCTGGGTTTGATCCCGGCATCCCATATGGTCCCCCGAGCACCACCAGGAGTGGTTCCTGAGTGCAGAGCCAGGAGAAACCCCTGAGCATAGCCGGTTGTGACCCCAAAAAAAAAAGCAAAAAACAAACAAACAAAAAAAAAAAAAAAAAGACAATCGACAGAGTGGGAAAGAATATTCACCCAATACCCATCTGACAAGGGGTTAATATCCAGGATATATCAGGCACTGGTAGCACTCCACAAGAAAAAAAACTGCCAACTCCATCAAAAAATGGGGAGAAGAAATGAACAGAAGCTTCCAAAAAGAAGAAATTCGAATGGCCAAAAGGCATATGAAAAAGTGCTCTTCATCTTTAATCATCAGGGAGATGCAAATCAAAACAACAATGAGGTACCATCTCACACCACAGAGACTGGCACACATCCAAAACAGCAAGAACAACCGGTGCTGGCGTGGATGTGGGGAAAAAAGGACTCTCATTCACTGTTGGTGGGAGTGCCGACTGGTCCAGCCCTTTTGGAAAACAATATGGACATTCCTCCGAAAGCTAGATATTGAGCTCCCATTTGATCCAGCAATAGCACTCCTGGGAATATACCCTAGAGACCGAAAAACACATAGCAGAAACACTATCTGTACTTCTTTATTCATCTCTGCGCTATTCACTGTAGCTAGAATCTGGAAACAACCTAAATGCCCGAGAACAGAGGACTGGCTAAAGAAACTGTGGTTCATCTACACTATGGAATACTATGCGGCTGTCAAAGAAACTGTGGTTCATCTACACTATGGAATACTATGCGGCTGTCAGAAAAGATGAAATTATAAAATTTACCTGCAAATGGATGAACATGGAGACTATCATGCTGAGTGAAATTAGTCAGAAGGAAAAGGACAGGTATAGAATGACTGCATTCATTACTAGAAATAAATAGATACCAGTGTTTTACTAAATGTGGGAAATGATAATGGCAGATTAAAACTCACCATTGAATATACACAAAGAGACTTAAGTGATAAACTCTAAATACCTGCAGGGCTAGCCACAATGTGTAAAATAAGAGGGAGAGAGATGCAGAGACAGAGAGAGAGATAGAGAGAGAAAGAGAGGAACCTGGGGTACCTGCTATTAAGGCGGGTGGGGGGGACGGGCTGGGGGGGGGTACATTGGTGGTGGAAATGGTGCACTGGTGGAGGGATGGATGCTGGTATACTGTATTACCAAGAACCAATTATGAACACCTTTGTAATTGTATGTTTCACAGTGGTATAATAAAAAAAATTTAAAAAAAAGAGAGAGAGAGCTAGAGCTGAAGTCCTTTGAATCTGGTTTTTCTGTTGATAAGTATTTGAGATTCATGCAACATTTATTGAAAGTGCTGCATGCATCAGTAATCCTTCCCCCATTGTGTCTGACACTTTCTAACTTAAGTGTATCCAGTCAAAAGATGGAGGCTAGTTTCTTCATTTTAACTATTATGAATAAAACTGTTCTAAATATTAAAAAAAGAGTGAGTCCTGCTGCATTTATTTGCATGGCATTGATATATATGTGCATATTGTGATGCCAATATCCAAGGTCAAGTGAAACATGACTTTGTATCAGGAGGGTCTTGTCAAGGGTGGAAATTGTCGCAAATGTGTGGGAGTAGGAGGCTGGGTAGGACAGAGAGAATGGAACAGTGTGCTGACAATTGTCGAGGGTACTATTACCAACCTAGAACTGAGCATTAAATATAGGCAAAAGGATACACATGACAACCCTTTAATGTATGTTCTGTAATCCATAGTCTGGAGGGGAAGGAGAGAGAGACAGACAGACAGAGAGAGAGAGAGAGAGAGAGAGAGAGAGAGAGAGAGAGAGAAAAAAAATGGGGGAACCTGCCATGGAGGCAGGCTGGGGGAGGGGGAGGGAACCGGGTAGTTGGTGGTAGGAGATGGGCACTGGTGGAGGGATGGGTGCTGGAACAATGTAGGACCAAAAACCCAGGTATGAACTTTTTTAATTGTGTATCTTTGTGATTGTGTATCTCACGGTGGTTTAATAAAATACTTTAAAAATAAAAATAAAAAGAGTGAGTCCTGAGCAAAAAGAAAAAAAAGAAGGACATTTAGCATATTTTTTCTGGCTCTGGCAATTTTATTTATATTGTGCTACAACAGAAACATCAAAAATACCACACAAAGTATCGGTAAAATATTTAGACTTGGGAATAAGCCAACTAAGTGTTTGAATCACAGTCCTGGTTCCTAGTAACTATGTTAGCTTATGAAAGTCATTTAAACTCTATTTATAGTTTTCCCACCAGTGAAAAGGAAACAATAGGAATACTTAAATTTTAATGTTGGATCTATGATTATATGCAATTATCCCCATATTATTAAAGGTTTTTAAAAAATTGAACAATTTTGTCATACATTATTATGCATTAGAAGTCATTTTTTATTTGTGCTTTCTATCTTTTTCCTCTTTTTTTATATTTCAAAAAGCCTGGGGAGTATGAAATTATGTGTGTGAATTCTAGAATATCTAGGATTGTTCTGCAAAATCTACTTATATTTATTTCTCTTTACCCTCCATGATATCTTGAGAACACTGTGCAAATAGCAATCACACAGTGAATACTTAATACTTTTGATTGTATTGCGTTGATTTCAGTTAGATTAAATTTTCTCTATAAAGTAGTTTAAGATTAGATTTATGAGTCCTAACAAATGAAGTTATACAGGTATCCTAAAATTGTCTCACAGCAAAATTGTGCAATGTCTAATAAAGCAGTTAATACTTACCTAACTCACCCACACTGTCTTAAACCAGCTAGAACACACTTCTATTTATTTAGTAGAGTTGACAAAGTGGAACGCAGTGACATTGGTTTCCAGACTATGCATTACAGTCTTCTGATAAGATTTTCATGCTCTATGCTGCTGGCATAGTGCTGGTTGGTAATAGGTAAGACAGGTGATTATGACTTACTTTGGACATGACTAAGCTCTATTGTGACTGGTATATTTAAGTATCTATACGGGGAAAATGTGGAGTAATGATTTGGGATTTTAAATGTTATGTAAAGGTTTCCTGCCCCTCAAGGTATTTCAGGTATGGCTGTGGTGCCTGGCTGTGTCAGCAGGTGGCAGACAGGAGACAGGCTTGTCTACACCCAGGGCTCTGCCCTGTGGGCCCTGAATGGTTGGTGGTCTGACATATAAAAAGACTGGGTCCCTGGGCTGAATACAGAGCCAAAGCAGAGACTGGAAAGTTACACATGGTGTATTCGATTTGCCACAAACAGCAAACAGTAACAATAATATAGGGTAAGGGAGAAAACACATGGGTTTTGGTACTTCACCTGTTTACAGTTGACTCCAGGAGTGATCCCTGAGCCCGAGTCAGAAGTAAACCCTGATCACTGCTGGATGTGGCATAACCCGATATATCCCTCCTCCTTAAAATATATTTTATAGAATAATATTTCTTATATCACAGAAACCTCTGTTTCCTGTGTTTTCCAAGAATGTGCATCACATTAGTTACTATAGGAGTTCCCTAAGCTTTCATATGTTCTAAACTAATAATACTAATAATAATATCAAATTTTAAATCCTGAAATTATTGTTTAACACATGCATTAGGTATATGCAACAATATGAATGTCAAATATTTAAGTGACACTTTACTCTAATATTTGTTATAGTTTTGGACTTCCTCTAAAATTCAAAGTTAGTTCATTTAGAGCAAGTTAAATCAAATTATTTACAATGCTTATGTTTTAATGCACAGGTGAACATATTGAACTCTAGCCTTATGTATCAAGACATGCTATAGTCTGGAAAATAAGAATAATAAAGGAGTATGAACATGTGCCATCTTTAAAAACTCTAACACTTTTTATATTTAAGGGTAATAATTTCCTTGAACATCATCTCTTGAGAGAATTCTTCAAATGAGAACATGTGAGATTATTTCAGGTTGATAGTTCTCCTGTGGCAACTTACTTAAACCAGTAATAAGCTCATTAAATCCAAAGATTTCATAGAAACTGTAATACGAGACACAATCAACTTAAGAGCTTTTCAGGAAAAATATCATGAAAGTATCCTTTAAAACAACAGAATAAGTGCTACTTGATTGCCACCTTTCCAGTGCATGACCAAGTAACTTACAGATTGATGGATAATGAAGACTGGAAATTTTACTGGATCACTGATAATTTTTGAGGTGAATATCTTGCTTGGCATAATGTTCATTCCTTTCATGTATCAGAATCCTGTCCAGCTAGCAACACTAAATTCAAAATTTCTTTAACTAAAAGATACACACACACACACACACACACACACACACACACACACACACACATAGATGAATGAATGTAATATCCTTCAAAATTTGCTCCTCTATAAGTTTCTATGTTAATTTTAGTCTGCAATATTTTACTGAATTTCTCATTAAAAAAAAACTTGTTGTAAAGTTGTTTCAGGGGAACAATTCTAGCAAAATTTTTTTACTAATCCTGTTTTTTTAGTACATAAATGCTAAATGAATCTTCAAAATCAGAGATTGTTGTGGATATTTTATAAATTTCCTGGGAAACAAATTCGGTGATAGAAGCAATAGTAGGATTGTTTTTCAGGAAGATATTTATATTAGATAATCGTCTATGGAAGTGCGGAAGAGATGACAATGCGAAAAAATAAATACAGCTACAATTTAGTTACAAAATTATCTCAGAAGTTCCAATAAAGAACTATGAACTTGAGATATTTTTTTTTAGTGATTCTACTTTGAGATAAAAATTATGAATGTGTTTTTATGTGTTTTGATCTGGAAAAGTGAAGTAAACCAAAAGAAAGACAACACAAAAATGATATCACCTTTCTGTAGTATATAGAATTACTGAATAAAGAAATGCATTAGTGTTTTTACTAGTCAGTCACTGAGAAAGACTAAAAGGGAGTTAGTTTAGGTATTCCTCTATTGTTAGGGATGATTTATATAGATAAAAACTGAATATAATTTGCTGACACTTTTTCAGAAATGGGAGATTATTTCTTTTCTGAAAAGAGTTGTTGGTAGTACAAAACTATCCACTAAATATCATTTATTAAGTGTATGCTGGTCAATAAAACATTTCTTCAAAAAAGCAATTCAGCTAACATACATCAATATTAGCAAACATGACATACAGTGTTATGGGATATTATGCCAGGACAAAAAAATAAGATGTAGAATGGATTTACATAAAAAATTCTATTAAGCAAAAATGTTGCAAAATTATCCACTTCTTGATGACGTTAGTTGATTTTGTTTTTAGACTTTATTATATTTCATTTCATCATCAACCTGTAATTGTTTGAATTTATTCAATTTAAAGTATCTCAGAGGATTGTCCATAATAAAATTATTTCTTGATGTAATCTCACATTCAGTGAGAATAGCACATATCAAAAACAGTAGGAACAATCTGTTGGCACCAATGTGGTGAAAAGGAACTTTTCACTGCTGCTGGGAATGTTGTCTTGCACAATGGTACAACCTTTAGGGAAAACAATATGCAAAATCCAACAAAACTTAGAATTCAACCACTATATAACCCCACAATTCCACATTAACGCATCTTAAAACATTAATTTAAGTGAATGTATGCCCATAATTTATTGCAGCACTTAACACAACTGATAAGATATGGTATCAACCTTGGTGTCCAATGACAGATGACTGGATTATAAAGATGTGGTATATATACACAAAGGAATCCTGTACAGAAGTAAAGACAATGACATTTTACAATTTGCTGCAAACTGCTTGGAACTGGATAATATCATGTGTGAAGAAGGTAAACTCGGGATGATGTTATTTATCTGTGATGTATAGAATGACTGGATAAATAAATGAATTTGAAGTGAGATGAGATGCATAGATCACCCTTTGACTTGAGAGTTTAGAGAGGAGTGGGACAAAGAAGGAAAGAAATCAAGGATGGGGAAGGAAAGAAGAGAAGGGAAATAATGTGCAAACAGGGATTATGGCTTCAGTTATGCTAGTGCTGTGGGTTGGTGATATAGATATATATCCAAAACACAGACTCAACAACACTGATAACATGAGATCAAAGCTTCAACCACAAGAAATTCATAATGTGCCTGTCAGGTGACAGACAGAGGGTGTGGAGGTTGGATGGAGACAGATTATGAGAACACGGGAGTAGAGAAGTTGAAACCGGTGGTGTTATTTGTATCAAAATATTATATGCTTAAAGTTTATCAATAACTTGTAGATCATGGTTGTTACTACTTTTTAAACTTTTTAAAAATATGTTGGCAAGGGCTGGGGGAGACACTTGGGGTGAAGGACAAGTCTGGACCCTGAGGTGCAGAATTCCACCAAATGTTGCCTGTACAACAACAAGGAAGCCAACAAAAAATATTTATTGGTAGTGTATCACTGTCACTGTCTTCCAGTTCATCTTCGATTTGCTCTAGCAGGCACCAGTAACATCTCCATATGACCTGTCTCTTGCAAGTAGAGCCCAAGGGCACCTGCTTGCTCCAGGAACATAAAGAGCCTCAAACCATTCTATCAGGTCATGGGAATTAGGTCTATAATTGTTACTGGTATCTGGCATATGAAATACGACACAGGTAGCTTGCCAGGCTCTGCCGTGCGGGTAGCATACTCTTGTAGTCATCTCAAAAATCCAGCATTTATTGATGAACCGCATGGCTGCAAGCTGCCGTGCAAGCCGGGCTGTGATAGGCTGGTCTGCTTGGTGGAGTTCTGACGAGGAGGAAGTCCAGATGTGGAAAATGGAGGTCCTCATGGAGTGGGGTGGGGTCGTCTGGCTTGTTGTGAGGCTCTGCTGGGGTGGCGGGCCAGGGCTAGAACCTGCCATTCCTCCTGGGCACCTCATGATCGGCTGGGCACAGTGAGAGCCAGTAGCAGCTCTGCCCCCATGTCTGTCTCTGGTGCGCTTTGAGGAGGGTCGAGGCATCCCGCCACCACCGCTGCAGGAGCTCCTCGGGCTGGTAGTAAGCTGTGATAATGTCTTTCATCTTTGAGTGGATCTACAATGGCTTCAGCAGCGTGCTCCAGTTCCTAGGACTCTACAAGAAATCTGGAAAACTTGTGTTTTTGGGTTTGGACAATGCAGGGAAAACCACTCTTCTACACATGCTCAAAGATAACAGATTGGGCCAGCATGTACGGACATTGGTAGTGTACATAAAATATTTTAATAGCATATTGTTGGGTGACAGTTTTAGGTAGTCTGACAGTTTAATCTACTTATATCTTCTTAAATCTTCTTAATCCGGCCCAGAACTCCACCCAGCAGACCAGCCTATCACAGTCCGGCTCTTTGAGATCCACCCCTGCTGCAGTCTTTTTTAATCCGGCCCAGGTATGCTGATCCAGAGACAGACATGGGGCAGAGCTGCTAGTCACAAAGGCGCCCAGGAGGGATGGCGGGTTCTAGCCCTGGCCTGCAACCCCAGCAGAGCCTTGCAATAAGCTAGATGACCCCCCACTCCATGAGGGCCTCCATTTTCCACATCCGGACTTCTCTCTCTTCAGAACTCTGCCCAGCAGACCAGCCTATGACACTCTGGCTCGCAAGGCCGCTTGTGGCCGTGCAGTTCATCAATAAATGCTGGACTTAGAGATGACTGCAAGAGTATGCTACCTGCACTGCAGAACTTGGCAAGCTACCCATGTTGTATTTGATATGCCAAATACCAGTAACAATTATAGACCTCATTCTGGAATGGATTGTGGCTCTTTATGTTCCTGGAGCAAGCAGATGCCCTTGGGCTCTACTAGCATGAGACAGGACATATGGAGATGTTACTGGGGCCCACTTGAGCAAATCAATGATGAACGGCAAGACAGTGATACAGTGATACATCTTCTTAAACCAAGGTTCATCCTATGATATCTCTCTTCTATGTAAACACTGGTAGAGGGTGTGGCAGTTACAGAAGTAACCTTGACTCTGAATAACTTCTGACATTTTATACATCTACTAAGACTTTTAAGTTTTCTAGATTGAGCACAGCTCCTCTTTATACCCACTACACCCAGCATGGGACAGTTAGAATTTACCAGGGGACTACCACCCTGGCTATGTTGAGATTATAGGAAGATTATAGGAAGGATCATACTAGTTTTCCCTCATGCAGGCGAGTGTAACACTTTCAGTTATGGAGAACAAGATACTCAGAATCATCCTGGTGCAGATAATAAATAAGAAGGACCTTGTGGGTACCATCTAGATTACATGAAGCCCATGAAATTAAGATATATTAAGTTATATCAGCCCTCTCTTCCTCTCTCCAGTGTTTTACATAATAGATAATCTCAGAAGAATGGATTAGTCCTTGGCATACTCATTTTTTTATACCTGTAATAGGGTGTGGATACATCCTTCTACACTCTGTTTACGGTTCTTTGTTGACAGGACACTCCCTGTCCATAGATAGGATTACTTTGGTGTATGTAAGTAGATTAAGATGACTTGAAGCCCCCTGCTCCTTTCCCCTCTTTTTCCCTTTTTTCTCCTTCTTTGGGGTAGGACTCCTCTTAGGTGAGATCCTCTCTCTTTGGTGCGAGACTTGAGCTCTCTTGTATGGTCTAAGTTCTAACCAGAGCTAGAGTTCTTTCATTATATTGGATTATGGTGGTAGAGCTTTTGTACTATTAAAAGCATTTTTTGGAACTGCGACAGACTCCTGAGTTTTCTTGTTTCCCCGGTGGCCATTGAGGTAGAAGAGAACTTCTGTCCTGATACTGTCGGAGACCCCAGTGGCAACCCTTATAGCATGTAAATAGTTTTCTAGACCCAAAAATGGAAACATGATCGGCTCTTCCTCTTGAAACTTTTGAGTACTAGGGTATTTAAAGAATCACCCCTAAATAATGACAACAAAAGGCTTTAGTCTACCATAATAAATGTTAAAATGGGGAAATAAAATCCATACCACATATTGCATATATATACTTATAATACATAATTATAGTATATGTAATTACATTACAATATAGAATATTATAGTATAATACCTAATATATATATATATATATATATATATATATATATATCAAGGAGTAGTTGTCTTTAAAGTATAAAATCTTCTGTTAGGAAAATGTCAGTTCCTATAGGCAGAAACCAAGAAAAGGAAACCACCTCTTAATGTGGTTTTTAGAGCATTGACTAGCTGATCAGTATCATTGTAATAAAATGTCAAGGATCAGTGACAGACTGCAGGTAGGAGACTCTGTGGAGATAAGAGATTACAAGTTGGAATAGAGCAGCAATGTATATATTTTTCATTTTTATTGAAAAATGAAATATTTCATATAAATATGAATAAATTCATATTTCCGAATACAGAATAAAAGATTTTTGAAATATCAAAATAATTAAAAAGAGGTGATAAATACTTCAGTAGTTTATATTAAAGGTTTGAGATTCTTTATATCACAGGATGGGGAAAATAATAACCGAAGGGTTGAAGGTATACAAATATGAGACATTAGTTTTTATTGTATTTTTTTTTCAGTGTGGTAAATTTTATTTTATTTTTTTTAGTATTTTATTATACCACCGTGAGATATACAAATAAAAGATATACAATTAAAAAGTTCATGTTTGGGTTTTGGTCATACAGTGTTTCAGCACCCGTCCCTCCACCAGTGCCCATCTCCCACCACCAACATCCCGGTTCCCTCCCCTTCCCCAGCCCTGCTCCATGGCAGGTTCTTTATTTCTTTCCCTTTCTCTCTCTTTTCTCTTTTCCTTCCCTTCCAGACTATGGATTACAGAACATACATTAAAAGGTTGTCATGTGTATCCTTTTGCCTCTATTTAATGCTCAGTTCTAGGTTGGCATTAGTACCCTCGACTATTATTAGCACCCTGTTCCATTTTCTGTCTTACCTAGCCTCTGACTCCCACACGTTTGTGATAATTTCCACCTTTGACAAGACCTCCTGATATGTTTCACTTGACCTTGGATATTGGTATCATAATATGTACATATATATTTATGCCATGCAAATAAATGCAGTCATTCTGTATCTGCCTCTCTCCTTCTGGCTAATTTCGCTCCAACATAATCTTCTCCATGTCCATCCATTTATAGGCAAATTTTATGACTTCATTTTTCCTAACAGCTTCATAGTATTCCATTGTGTAGATGTACCAAATCTTCTTTATCCAGTCATCGATTTTCGGGCACTCTGGTTGCTTCCAGATTCTGGCTATTGTGAATAATGCTGCTATGAACATAAAAGTAGGGATGGTGTTTCTGCTGCGTATTTTTGGTTTCCCAGAGTAGATTCCCAGGAGTGGTATGGCTGGGTCAAATGGGGAGTTCAATTTCTAGTCTTTGGAGGAATGTCCATATTGTTTTCCAGAAAGGCTGTACCAGCCGGCATTCCCACCAACAATGGATGAGTGTCCCCTTTTCCCCACATCCACGCCAGCACTTGTTGTTCTTGCTCTTTTGAATATGTGCCAATCTCTGTGGTGTAAAGTGGTATCTCATTGTTGTTTTGATTTGCATCTCTCTGATGATTAGTGATGATGAGCATTTTTTCATATGTTTTTGGCCATTCGAATTTCTTCCTTGCTGAAGTTTCTGTTCATTTCTTCTCCCCATTTTTTTGATGGGGTTGTTTGTTTTAACACCTGAGACATTAGTTTTTTAAACACTATGGATATTACATTTTAAAATATATCATAAATATGTATACATATGTATATGGAAAACTGAAAATAAAAGTTTATGGATTGACTGTTATGAACCAGAAGTGCTCTTGAAGCTAGGTACATATAATAAAAAAGCTATACCTGCCTTTGTTACAAATGGATATAGTTGTTGTATAAGTATGTTTCTAATGGTTCTGAAAAGGTAACAAACATTTAGTAACAAATATAAATAATTCTATGCCTGGAGTGCATACTATAATATCTGAAAGACATTTATTTGGTAGTAAAAAAGTTACTGATTGAATAGAATTTTATTTCTACTATGAACCAGAATTATTCTTAAATTTTAAGATGCATAATATACAAAATAGACTAAATATCCACACCACATTTATATTCCAGTGGCTGAGTAATTACATTGTCAGCCTTCTTATTCATTAGTTCCTGTGCTATCTGTACCTTTACCTGTCAAAAGACTAAAGTATTAAGAATGCATGCCAGATACTGCCTCTATGTTAAAAACATAGATGGAACAGAAGGATAATAGAGCAGTTAGAGCATTTGTCTTGCATGTAGCTGACATAGGTTCTATCCCTAACAACAATAAGATACCTGAGCCTCACCAGGAGTGATACTATAGATTAGAGCTATAAATACACTCTAAGCATCACTAGTTCTGGCCAGAAAACCAAAATATGGTGGGTATGGTGGTGAGAAGGAGGACAGTTTTAGAAAGGATAAAAAAACAATGCATATTTTCTTAGGTAGTACAATGGGTTTTTTAAATTTTTTTATTATACCACCGTAAGACATACAATTACAAAGGTGTTCATAATTGGTTCTTGGTAATACAGTACTGCAGCACCCATCCCTCCACCAGTGCCCCATTTCCACCACCAATGTACCCCACCCCTCCCACCCACCCCCCAGGCTGCCTCAATAGCAGGTAGCCCTGTTTCCTCTCTTTCTCTCTCTGTCTCTCTCTATGCATCTCTCTCCCTCTTCTTTTTATACATTGTTGCTAGCCCTGCAGATTATTGTTGCTAGCCCTTAGAGTTTATCACTTAAGTCTCTTTGTGTATATACAATGGTGAGTTTTAATTTGCCATTACTATTTCCCACTCTTATTAAAACACTGGTATCTATTTATACCCTATTAATGAATGCAGTCATTCTATATCTGTCCTTTTCCTTCTGACTAATTTCACTCAGCATGATACTTTCCATTCCATCCATTTGCAGGTAAATTTCATAATTTCCCTCTTTTATCACAGCTGCATAGTATTCCATACTGTTGATGAACCACAGTTTCTTTAGCCAGTCCTCTGTTCTCGGGCATTTAGGTTGTTTCCAGATTCTAGCTATAGTGAATAGCGCAGAGATGAATAAAGAAGTACAGATAGTGTTTCTGCTATGTGTTTTTCGGTCTCTCGGGTATATTCCCAGGAGTGCGATTGCTGGGTCAAATGGGAGCCCAATGTCTAATTTTCGGAGGAATGCCCATATTGTTTTCCAAAAAGGGCTGGACCAGTCGGCACTCCCACCAACAGTGGATGAGAGTCCCTTTTTTCCCCCACATCAGTTGTTCTTGCTGTTTTGGATGTGTACCAGTCTCTGTGGTGTTAGATGGTACCTCGTTGTTGTTTTGATTTGCATCTCCCTGATGATTAAAGATGAAGAGCACTTTTTCATATGCCTTTTGGCCATTCGAGTTTCTTCTTTTTTGGAAGCTTCTGTTCATTTCTTCTCCCCATTTTTTGATGGGGTTGGCTGTTTTTTTCTTGTGAAGGGCTACCAGTGCCTGATATATCCTGGATATTAACCCCTTGTCACATGGGTATTGGGTGAATATCCTTTCCCACTCTGTGGATTGTCTTTGTATCTTGGTCACCGTTTCTTTTGAGGTGCAGAAGCTTTTAAATTTTATATAATCCCATTTGTTTATCTTTGCTTCCATGTGCTTGGTCAGTGGTGTGTCGTCTTTAAAGATACTTTCAGTTTCGATGTTGTAGAGCGTTTCTCCTATGTTTTCTTCGATGTACCTTATAGATTCATGTCTGATGTTGAGATCTAGAATCCATTTTGATCTGACTTTTGTGCATGGCATTAGAAGGAGGTCTAAGTTCATGTTTTTACACGTAGCTGCCCAGTTTTCCCAGCACCATTTGTTGAAGAGGCTTTCTTTGCTCCACTTAATATTTTTTGCTCCTTTCACCCAATACCCATCTGACAAGGGGTTAATATCCAGGATATATGAGGCACATCAAAAAATGGGCAGAAGAAATGAACAGAAGCTTCCCAAAAAGAAGAAATTCGAATGGTCAAAGGCATATGAAAAAGTGATCTTCATCTTTAATCATCAGGGAGATGCAAATCAAGCCCACAGCGAGCATCATTCTCAATGGGGAAAAACTGAAAGCCTTCCCTTAAGATCAAGGACAAGACAAGGCTGCCATCTCACCACTTTTATTCAATATAGTACTGGAAGTACTTGCCATAGCAATCAGGGAAGAAAAAGACATTAAGGGCATCCAAATAGGAAGGGAAGAAGCCAAGTTATCACTACTTGCAGATGACATGATATTATACCTGGAAAACCCGAAACTCTACCAAGAGGCTCCTAGAAATAATACATTCCTATAGTAGAGTGGCAGAGTACAAAATCAATACCCAAAAGTCAATGGCCTTCCTATATGCAAATAGTGAAAGAGAAGAAAGGGACATTAAATAAACTATCCCATTCACAATTGTGCTGCAGAAAATCAAATACCTAGGAATCAGTTTGACAAAGAATGTAAAGGATCTCTACAAAGAAAACTACAAAATGTTACTTCAGGAAATAAAAGAAGACCTGAGCAAATGGAGACACATTCCCTGCTCATGGATTGGAAGGATTAACATTATCAAAATGGTAATACTCCCTAGAGCTTTATACAGATTCAATGTGGTCCCTATAAAGATACCCATGATGTTCTTCAAAGAAATTGAACAAACACTCCTGAAATTTGTATGGAATAATAAACCCCCACGAATAGCTAAAGCAATCCTTGGGAAAAAGATGATGGGAGGTATCACTTTCCCCAACCTCAAGGTCTACTACAGAATAGTTGTAATTAAGTTAGTAAAATATTCTTAGTAATATACTTAATCTCCAGGGTATATATTTCTATATTATTAGTCAAGTGAATGACAATAACTACATATCATCAATAATGTCTGGTCAATTTAAAATCTGACTCTCTTTATCTGTTACATGACTTACTTCGAGTCTAACTATAACAACTGGATCTCAATTAACCTTTATATCATTAATTGTGAATATACTGTTAATACATTACTCTGTTTTTCTATGATGAACATTAATTGAATATCCCATTACTATGTTAAATCAGAGTTATAATAATAAATTTATTGAGAATTGGAATCAGCTGGATATTTTTTAATATTTCAGTATAAAAAACTGGGATCAGACTAATAGTACAGCAAATAGGACACTTTTCTTGAATATGGCCAATCTGGGCTTGATCTTCTGTGAGGCCAATATGGACTTGAATCTTGAAATCCTGTATTGATGCTCCAAATCAAGAGGAATAATTTCTAAATGCAGAGTCATGATTCAGTTCCCCTGTGATCCCCTCAAATCCCCAGTAATTAAAAATGTTGGTGTCAACAATGATGTTATTTTTAGTTATCGGCACACACTTATTGCCGAATAGATGCTTTCATAGTTCTTTGCTAATTATGTCTTCTCTATTTAGGTCTTTGTGTGAAGCATTTATAAATGTATTAAAAATAAGCTAACACACTAATATTATTAATCCTATATTATCAATTCTATAAATTGTGTTGACTTGAAAATTGGTTTTGGTATTAAAAATAAACTTTAACAAATCACTCTGTTGTTTCACTCCTCACTACTAACATAACATCATTTTACTTATATAAACAAATATATAATATGTGTATATTATATATACATTAGTGTATAAGTTGATAATACTGGAAGATGAAGTATTATCATTAATATCACCACTGCTGGAAATACCTAGATAAATTCTAACTTACTTATTCAAATTCAAATATATAGATGAATGATGTTTATAACAACAAAGTTATAAGAGGAAAATATATGTTTTCAGTAAATAATATGCAGAATTAAAGTGATAAAAATATCAATATAGATTCCAAAAGCATGATTTTGAATACAAAAGCACAAGAACAATGATAGTTTGTGGGGAAATGCAATCTTTATTTATTGTTGGTAGCATTGCTGAATATTCAGCTTCTTTGGCAAACAACCTAGATAATTGTTAAAAAATCTCAGTAGTTTTCTTCAATATGACCCAGCAATTCTGCTTTTCAGCATCTATCCAAGCACATTAATTTCATTATGTTTCTTATATACCATATATGATAGATATTACTCTGAATTCTGTCTTACTTCACTCATGAGCTACACTTTAGTCCTATCTACAGAATGTCAAATTTCATAATTTTATCTTATAGCTGAGTAGTATTCTATTTTGAATATATAGAAGGTTTCTTTGATAAGTCTCTTTTCTTGGACATTTTCAAGTTCTTGTTTCAAGATCTTGGTTAATCTGAAAATAGTGTGTCATAGATGGATTAAAAAATATCTATCATATATGGTATATAAGAAACATAATGAAATTAATGTGCTTATTGTTTATTCTGTTTTTGAGGTTAAACCCTAGTTTAGGGTTTAACACTAAACTAACTAACACTTAGTTTTAAACTAACTAAACTAAACTAACTAAACTAAACTAACTAAACTAACTAACACTTGGTGTTAAACTAAACTAACTAACAGTTAGTTTAGTTTAACACTAAACTAACACAAAAACTACTGTTTTTGAGGTTAAACACTAGTTTAGTAGTACTCAGGGATTACTCCTGGATCTGGATTCAAGAATCACCCTGGCAAGGCACAGGTAACCACATTAGTTACTTGAGTACTTAATTGTTCAGGTATATGTAAGGGGAACACCTTACCTGCATACTGTCTCTTTAACTCCTGTAATGATTTTTTAAATACTCAGCTGTGACATAGATGGATTAAAAAATAAAAGTGAAAATTAGTTAACAAAGTGCATGCATGGAAAGTCCTTCATTCAATGAGGTCTTGCATTCAATCCTACATGCTGCTTACATGCTACTAGAATGGACCCAGAATTCTACTTGTGTGGAATTTTTGGTGCCAAAACAACAGAAATAGTGTGACTTCTATTTCACTTTTAATAGATGTGTAAGCACCAAAACTAAGTGCTATGGCCAGAAATATGACTTATTGCAAGAATGTTGTGAACATCACAGTAACTGGTGAGCAGTTCACCCAAAATGTTTATGAGCAAGCTAGAGACAGTAAGCAGTGTAGAGTGCTTACTTTGCTCAAGGCTGACTTAGGTGTGTTAGCCCAGTACTATGTATGGTTCCTTGAGCCACACCAGGAGTTATCCCTGAGCACAGAGCCAGAAACAAGCCACAGGCATTGTCTTTTGTGGTCAAAAGTCAAACAAGATCTACAATAATGTCCACAAACACTGTAATTAGCGAACATATGTGCAAGGTCCACAAGTAAAGTTATGGAGCACCTCAGAATCAAGAGTTTACATTATTGTAGCAAGAAGGAAGGAAAACAATGCAGGAGGCAAATATTCAGATGTAGAAATAGTAAAACTATTGAAAGAAATTCTAAATACTAAATATCAAATTAACTCTAGTGATTAGATAAAGTAAAAGGATGAGGGTAAGTTTGATTGCTTCTATTATCTTGTAGTAGAAAAATACTGTATATCATAGTAATATTTCCTGCCTTTGAAGATTATTTTAATGAGGATGATTTCAGCAGAAAACAATAATTACAGTTTTAAGATATCCAATTAGTTGCTATGCTTTTGCTGTGATGTAGAGGTCTCTAAAAGCAATAAACACTTGCTTCCAGTTAATTTTAAAGACCCTTGGTTCATTGTTACTGTTTAATTTCTAAAGTAATTTCCATGTTAATTAAAACCTTTAGTACCTGCACTAAAGGAATTCTACCAGAAGCAACTTAACTTTTTTTAAAAATCTGAAAAATAAATCTAGCCTTTAGAGAATTTGAGCTCACAATTTGTAATATGAGAGGAGTGTGTGTGTGCACTGGATTAAATAAGAATGGGGTTCTCATGAACTACTTCCTTATTGTAACCTTTCCCCTGAGTTAAAATTAGTTACCAATAACCCATTACCAATATAAATTTAGATGAGAAAATGTTTGGTAATAAGCCTGTTCTATCCTTTATTCTAAGTCATCATGTGTCTCCTTTCAAAGAAGCAATACATAAATGGCTACAAATTCCCCTATCCAAAAGAGGCTAACTGATTTGTCTTTAAAAATAACCACCAGATTATTTTCAGGCAGCTAAAAAATCTATGCATTTTGCTAGAATTTTAGGTTTCAAAAGGCAAAAAAGCAATTAATTCCTAGCAGCACTCAATAATTAAATTTAATTTATCTTATCTGTATTAGTATTAGAAAAATAACATTATAATTTCTTCATTGAATATGAAACTAAAACTGACAAGGTTGTTGATAGGTTGAATTGATATGTTCTGTTATTGTACATAGTAGAATAGTTTATATAATAGTAACATTACAACACCAGCAAATTATTTGATAAGGATATTATTCCATGAGTTTTAGTAAAGAGCTCAGTTTAAAAATAAATCATTTATCTTTGATAATTAGCTTTATAAAGTGTCACACTATGTGGCCCTTATAAATGACATCCTGATTTAACCAAAGTTTTGTAATATCATCTTACGCAGTACAGGTATATAAGTGTTATTTACATCTAAGTAAAAATAAGATTAAAATCAATACATAATTTATAAAGTATTATACATTAATTTAACAAATGTAAGTTTTAGACAAATTGTTATGATTAAATGCCAATATCAAAATTGAAAGTAGATATCACAATGAGTACTTACATAAGATATGAAGAAGTGACATCAAAACTGATAAGAATTCCAAACTATAAAATAGAATTCAATACATGTTCATTGGGTGCCCTCTCATGACCTGTATTCTGCTAAATTGATTCTTAGGTAAATGCAAATCTTCCTCAACTTACTAGGGGTTAATATCCAGATTAAACATATCTTAAATTGAAGTACTGGGAACGGATTACACTGCAGAGCAACTTTTGTTTATTTATCTTCACAATATTTCTGTTTATCTTCATAATATTTATCTTCAGTTAACTGGGAGCTAAAGCTCTTACTAGTGACCAGTAACATAAAATTATACTACATATATATGTTTTGACTGGGGAAGGGTCAAATTTCAATATTCAGATATACCAAATGCATATAATTCTCAAAGTATCCTAAAATATAAAATGCTATAGGCAGAAATTCACTGTTAAAAATACTTTGTACTTCTGGTGAGAATGAAAGAATGAAATTGCTATATAATATCTGGTTTAAACAGAAAGTTTAAAATAAAATGTGCAACACTGCTAGAAAGAAAATTCAGGGGAATGTTATAATGAGACTGAAAAACATATGCTAGAAAATATGAAAATCAAATAATATAGAGATTAAAGGAAAAAAAAGAATTTTAAATTTTGTCCATTATGAATATTTTAAAACATTTTTTTGGGGGTCACAGTAGAGCTTAGAGGTTACTTCTGGCACTGCACTCAGGGATCACTTCTTGTTCTGATCTCAGGGATCACTTGTGAGAACATATGGGATACACAAGATACCAGGGATTAAACTCGGGTCAGCTTTATTCAAGACATTTTATGTAAGTGCCCTACTTGCAGTATGACATCTCTGACCTCATTAGGAATATTTTAATTAAAATTTAATCAGAAATTTTTATTTCCTTTGTGTAGGAACACAAAAGTAACTCTTTTTATCTGTATTAATGACTAATAACAAAGCTCTACCTATAATAATTTCAGGAAAGTTTCAGCTATTTTTCCAATTACCTGTATCAATTTATATTGTTTAACCAAAACATTTAGGACTATAATTTCTCCTCTTCCTTACTTAAACTTGTTATTCTTTATAAATACTCATGGGGAATGCAGTACATACTTGAAGTTTTGATTTACATTACCCAAATGTCCAACAGCTGTTGAATAGATAAATTGAATGTAATATATTCAGACAAGGTATTATTCAAGATAAACAGAAATAGAATGATACAATAGAATGAGAATCAAAATATTAAAATGAGTGCAAACTCCAAACACGAAAGACACCTTTTATATCATTGATTTACTGGAACACATGAGCAAATATATGAGGGTAGAAAATAGGTGAGTCTTTATCTAGGGTTTGGGAAGGGCTAAGTAACAGGAAAGTAGTAGAGGATGACTGAGAAGGGGATGAACTTTTTTTTTTATGAAAAAAAAGAAAGCTTAAAAATGAAATTATGGTCATGGTTAAACAGTTCCCCAAACCATTGTACATTTTGAAAAACAATTCATTGGGCAGGATTATGCAGTAATAAGACTTATTAAATCACTTGATCACTTGATCACTTTACCTACTGTTATTCGTTGATTTGCTCTAGTGGGCACTGATAATGATTCCTTTTGTCCCTGTCACATGCCAGTGTAACCCAATGGCATTTGCTTGCTCCAGGAATAAGAAGAGCCTCAAACCGTTTGTTCAAGGTCTTGACAAAGAAGTCTGACCATCTTGTAGGTGGGGCGACAACATGATTTTTTGACGTCCCTTGGGGCCCAGTCGGTAATGGCTGTAGTCCAGCAGTCGTTTCCAAGTTGCACTACATATTCAGCCCATCTGATTTTCGATGCCTTGACAAATGGGACAGCATCCCTGGCTCTTGATCGTCGATGGAGGTCAGAACTCTGGATTCTTTCTCTCACTTGAGTGAGGGGTTATATTCCAAGCATGGCTCTTTTGATTCCTCTTAGGGAGACTAAAATAGTGTTCTCATCCTGCTTTCTTAGGCCTAGGTCTCTGAGGAGGAAGTTAATGCAGCGAGAATGGTGGAGTCGAAAAGATTTGCCTGGAATTAGAGGTTCTTTGTCCTTTTAGCTATTTCTTCAATGCTCTTGAAGGCATTCCATGCCTCTCTCCTCCTCCTGTGCAACTCAGGTTTTAGGTCATTCATCATGTTGATTTCTTGACCTAGATACACTTAACTGCTGTATTCAAGATGTTTGTTCCATTGAGAGTGAATGGGTCCTCTGGAACGAGTTTGTTTTCCATGAACAGGGTTTGAAATTCAGATGCAGACCTATCTGTCCAATTCAGGGTCGAAGTCAGCCAGTATTTGTACCACTTGGCTAATGTTTGGTGTTACTAGAACAATGTCATCAGTAAAGTGCAGGTGGTGCAGTTGCCGACCATCTGTCTTCACTCCCATTCCTTCCCATTCTAATTGTCACATGACGTTCTCGAGGGTGGTGCAGAAGAGTTTTGGTGAAACGGTATCACCCTGCCAAACACCTCTTTTTGCATCAATGATCACTTCCTTATAGAATGGTGAGATCCTGGTGGTGAATCCATAATAAAACACACGAAGGATCTTGATGTATTGGGTTTGAACACTCTGTTTGGTTAGGTGTTCTATAAAAAGATAAAGATCTTCTATAAAGAGGATCAGACCTTCTACAAGATCATATTCTGTGATTTTAATGCCAAGATAGGACTGAGAATATCGACCAAAGACTCCACATCGGGACCCATGGCCAAGAATGGAATGAACAGGGTAAGAGACTATCGGAGTTCATCATGTCTACAAAGACCATTCATGGGAACTCACAGTTCCAGAAGTCTGAATCTAAATGTTGGACACGGGAATATCCTTGTGGATAGTTCCACAATGAAATTGAACACATCATATTAAATCGACTGTTTTTGCCTGACCAATGTCGCTGTCGTCCAAAAATTCCACACAGGATCATACCTCTGTCTTCTTCATGCAAAAGTTCTACTTCACAGAACAGGAAGAAAAGGCTGCAAAGTTTAAGAATTAAACTCCCAGAATGACCACCAACTGGGAATTCTTTGGCACCATTACTGCAATATGGGAAGATACCATCATTGACGACATTGATGAAGAATACAACCGACTGGTTCAGCAACTCCTTGATTGTGCGAATAACGCCAAGAGAAAGAAAGACAAAAAAGGACACCCATCTTCAAAAATCTCAAGCTCATTCACCAAGGTTGCAGGGGGCAAGCCTGAGGCAACTATATGCTAACATCCAAGCTTGCAAAGCAATGCAGAGAAGTGATAAAGGAAGACCTCAAAGAGAGAAAAGCAGAAATACTGGCTGATGCATCAGAAGCTGAGAAAAGCATTTTCAACGCCTGCTTGTCCTTCGCCAACTATAAAACCAAGATGGATGCCCCCACTGTCCTGTTGTATCTATCACATCTTCCAGAAAGGCAATAGAGAAGATTATCCATGACTTCTACTAGGATCTCTTTGATAGCCACATCCACCTGCCCACATACCAAAATCCGCAGGATGGATATGTTGTTCCCAACGTTCTCCCTTCTGAAATCCAACATCATATTTTGTTGGTAAAGAAGGGAACAACACCAGGCCCAGACAAAGTCAGACCGGAACACCTCAAGAATCTACCATCAGTACTCATCAATACACTGGCTCGGCTCTTCACACACTACCTGTCTGAATGCAAGGTGCCCTCCCAATGGAAAACCAGCAGGACAGTTCTACTGTTCAAGAAGGGAGACATTCATGACATTGGCAATTATCGCTCCATCTTCCTGTTGTCTGTCATCTACAGCTGTTCACTCAAGTCATCCTGAACAGGATTGGCAGAACATTAGATGAAGAACAACCATGCGAGCAAGCTGGCCCGGAAAAAAATTCATCACAATAGACCTATCCACACAGTATTCAAGCTCATTGAGCTTTGTAGGGAGTTCAAGATGTCGCTCTGTCTCACGTTCATTGATTTGAAGAAAGCCTCATATTCTGTTGAGTCTGAAGCGATTATTGAAGCCCTAGCCAAACAATACTTATTATATATATATTTAATCGGAATTAAATTGTAATAAATAAATTAATCCAATTTGGGGTTTAATATAATTTTGCTTCATATATCTTGAGTAATTTATTCATTTCCTCCATGAGTTTGAATAGATCCTACAATATGCCAGGTACTAAGGTATGTTTATTGACACTGAATAAAAAAAAAAAAAGATGTTTTCCTGTCATTAAGCAGATTGGAAATTTGTAGTACCTAAAAATATTCATTTTCATATTTTTAAGTAGAATACACTTTTTGCTCAAAGGGATATTTATATATATGAACTTATAAAAAAGTTCTGTTCTTACTGACTAGGAAAACAGTATCTATCCTCCTGCACTAAGTAATCTTCATTGGGCTCTCTGATATGTTAAAATTGTATGACATTTGCTCCACTTTTAACTAAAAATTTAGGTCAGCCCAAGAGAATAATTTTGAAATTGTAAATAATATGCTTTACTTTTCTAATCATTTTTCTTTTTTTTCTTTCTTTTTTAGCTTTTATTTTTTTGGTCACACCCAGCGATGCTGAGAATTTTCTCCTGGCTCTGCACTCAGGAATTACTCCTGGCGGTGCTTGGGGGACCATATAGGATGACGGGGATCGAACCTGCCCTACCCGCTAGACTATCGCTCTAGCCTTCTAATCATTTTTCTTATATTTAACTTTATTTTATTATTACAATTGTAAACTTAATTCTCTGTGTGTTATTTAGTTATTTTAATCCATGAGATATTGCTTATCTTTTATCAATATAAGTTATATCATATATTATATATTATTGATATATCATAATATTATATATCATTGATATAATACATATCCATATATTATGTATGTAAAGCTTAGATAACTCAGTGCCAAACAAGTATTTAAATCTAATTTAAAAAGAAAACAATACATAAAACTCCTTTACATCTTTGCACAGCTTTATAGCACAAAATGAGGAGGTAAAAGAGGAAGGAAGAATCTAGAAGGTAGAATGCTAGATGTGAGTTCTGAATGGGGCACATTTTTTGCACTGTGTTTCTCTGCAGATTCTGGAATAGATTGAAAATAGATGCTGAGCAGAGCTCTTATGATTAAATTGACAAAATGAGATCTAAGAACTTCCACTCCTATTCAACCCTTCTTTCATCTACATTTAATCACAAACACATTTGCACAATTACAAATTTAAGGGTGGGAGCCTTATATACAGTACCAAAGCTTAAGTGCAAAGCATTTTATATGCCATCGTGTATTCCTTGTGCTCTGAGATCCCCACCAGAAAGCAAAAAATACATCTACTGAAAAGCACATTTTCATATGCCTTTTTGGCCTTTAGAATTTCTTCTTTTTGAAATTTCTGTTCATTTTTCTCCCCATTTTTTTGATGGGGTTGGCTGTTTTCTTCTTGTAAAGTTCTATCAGAGCCTGATATATCCTGGATATTAAGCTCACATCAGATGGGCATTGGATGAATATACGTTCCCACCTTGTGGGCTGTCTTTGTATCTTGGTCACTGTTTCTTTTGAGGTGCAGAAGCATTTTAGTTTCATTTAGAACCATATGTTTATCTCTGCTTCATCCTGCATTGTTAATGATGAGGGAGATACAAATCAAAACAATGAGATATCTCACACTACAGAGACTAACACATCCAAAAGAGCAAGAAAAAACAGTGCTGGTGTGGATGAGAGGAGAAAGGAATTCTCATCTATTGTTGGTGGGAAAGGCTGTACAACTAGTACATCCTTTCTGGAACACAATATGGACATTCCTCCAAAAACTAGAAATTATGCTCCCAGTTGACCCAGCAATACCATGCCTGTTCTGGTAATCCAGAAACACCACATGTACTTCTATGTTCACAGAAAGACTATTAACAATATCCAGAATCTGGAAATAGCCTAAGTGTCCTAGAAAAGATGACTAGATAATGAAACCATGATACATCTACACAATGGGATACTATGCATCTGTTAGAAAATACAAAGTTATGAAATTTACCTATAAAGAGATGTGTTGCAGGACACCAAAAAGCCTCTGCATCTGCCCTGAATTGCCTCCTGCAGATCACTTTGTAGATAGGGGGTAGTTTAAATGTGACAGTTTATCTGACCATGTATTCTGTACTGGCTGGTATAAATATTCTCTCATGCTACCACAATCATAGTGGGACTAGCTAGATCTTACCAGCATATTTGCCTGGCCACTTTGTATCTCTAAGTAATTAGACCAGAGAGAAATGCTGTTTGCCTCCAAGCAAGCAAGCATGGCTCCCTGATTACTCAAAGGCAACTAAAAATACAAAACTACAGTGAAGTAGAGACTCTTGTGAAGGCTTGGAGAAATATTTAACTGGCATTAGTATAGTTTTTGGTACAGAGACATGCCATCTCAGAAACTCTCTTTTCTACCTTATAAAGGCATTTCCAGGCAGATCTTGGCTCAAAACATTAGCATATAAAAAGGGCCTAGGTGAGGTTCTGGGAGAAATTACCTGAGAGCATTTGACCCTGCCTGCTTCCCATAAAAGTGGGAGGTCTGAGTTGCAGGGTATAAAGCCAGCCTGCTTCCTCTCTCTCGCTCTCTCTCTCTTTTGGGCTCTTTATGGGGCTTGCACTCTTCTTGGGAGCCTTTATCTCCCTCTTTACAGGGCCTTAACACATGGTGGGTGCCATCTTGGTCTACACATGGCTGGGGTTCCCGCTGGGAATCCTAAGCACAGGGTTTTTCCTATTGCTAATTTGTATGACAGAACCTGTGATAAGTAAAGCATTTTAAAACTGCATCGGATTCCTGAGTCTTCATCCATTCCCGTTGGCTTCCGAGGTAGAAGGGAACTCTCTTCCGGCACTGTTGGGGACCCCAGCGGCGTCCCTGACAGAGATGGACATGGATAGTATCATGCTGAGTGAAATTAGCCATAGGGCAATGGACAGATTTAGATACAGATATAGAATGTATAGCGTTCATTTGTGGGATATAAAAAAATAATATGAAACTAATATCCAAGGCCAGACAAAACATAGACCAGGAGGTTTTGTCAATTATTAGAAACTTGGGAGTCTTTATCTCCTCTTTACAGGGCCTTAACACGTGGTGGGTGCCATCTTGGCCTACATGTGGCTGGGGTTCCAGCTGGGAATCCTAAGCACAGGGTTTTTACCACAAGTGTGTTGGAGTCAGAGGTTAGGTTCAAATAGAGAAGGAACGAGTGTGCTAATAATTGTTGGAAATAGTAACACCTGCTAGGATTGAGCATTGAACGTAGTCAAAGTGATATACATGATAATCCCTAAATGTATGTATTGAAAGCCACAATGCGTAGAAGGGAAAGAAATAGAGAAAAAGAGAAAGAGAGAGAGAAGAGAGAGAGAAGCAAAAAAATGTCCTGCCATATAGGCAGACTGGAGGAGGGGGAGGCTATCTGGTGACATTGGTGATAGAAAATGTGCGATGGTGGAGGTATGGGTGCTGAAACAATGTATGACTGAAACACAATTATGAACATCTTTGTAATTGTATTCTCATAGTGGTATAATAAAATTTAAAAAATGCATCTACTTTAGAGAAAGACTATGACTAGGGCACTAAAATTTATTTAGATAAATTGCTCTTAAGATGACTATTTATTACTTTCAAGGAAATAAACAATTAATTTAAGAGACTATCTGAGTTCATCATGTTGACCAAGACCATCATGGGAACTCACAGTTCCAGAAGGCTGAATCTAAACGTTGGACATGGGAATCTCCTCGTGGACAGTTCCACAGTGAAATTAACCACATCATATTAAATCAATGGTTTTGCCTGACAGACATCACTGTCATCCCAAAATTCCAACACAGGATAGGACCACCATCTCTGTTGCTAAATATATACAAAAATAGAGTTTTTTAAATTTGGTTAAATTGTTCTGTTAAATTCAATGCTTTATACCTGTATAGCATAGATTTACAGGATTGGCAGAACATTAGATGAAGGTCAACCATACGAGCAAGCTGGTTTCTGAAAAGGATTCAGCACAATTAACCATACCCACGCAGTATCCAAGCTCACTGAGATTTGTAGGGAGTTAAAGAAGCCACTCTGTCTAACATTAATTGATTTAAAGAAAGTCTTTGATTCTGCTGAGACTGAAGTGGTCATTGAAGCCCAAGCCAAACAGGGCATTCAAACTCTATACATAAAGATCCTTCGTGAGTTATATTACGAATTCACCACCAGGATCTCACCATTCTACAAGAAGTGATCATTGATGCAAAAAGAGGGGTTCATCAGGGTGATACCACTTCACCAAAACTCTTCAGCACCACCCTTGATAACATCATGTGACAATTAGAATAGGAAGAAATGGGAGTGAATATAGACGATCGGGCAACTACACCACTGATGCTTCACTGATATAGCCTTCTTAACACCAAGCATTTAGTCAAGAGTCAAATGCTAGCTGACTTTAACCAAGAATGAGGAAAGATAGGTCTACAGCTAAATCTCAACAAAACCGTGTTCATGAAAAGCAAACGAGTTCCAGATGTCCCAGATTTTCCATTCACTCTCAATGGAAAAAAAATCACTGAATGCAACAGTTATGTCTATGTACCTAGATTGAGAACTCAACATGTTGACTGACCTAGCACCTGAGCTGCGCAGGAGGAAGAGAGCATCATGGAATGCCTTCAAGAGCATCAAATAAATAGCTAAAAGGACAAAGAACCTCTTGCTCCAGCCACATCTCTTCGACTCCAGCTTTTTCCCTGCATTAACATACGTCACATTAACATGGGCCCTACAAAAACAGGATGAGGACACTATTCAGATCTCCCAAAGAAGAATCAAAATCACTATGCTTAGAATATCACGCCTCACTCAAGTGAGAGAAGGAATCCAGAGTTCCGACTTTCGTCAATGATTCAGAGTCAGAGACCTGTCTCGTTTGCAAAGCGTTGAAAATCAGATGGACTGGACATGTAATGCGAATTGGAGATGACCGCTGGATTAGAGCTTTTACTGACTGGATCCCATTGTATGTCAAAAGATCAAGTGGTCGCCCAACTACAAGATGGTCAGACTTCTTTGTCAAGACCCCTGAACAAACAGTTGAGGCTCTTTGTATTCCTGGAGCAATCAGATGCCATTGGACTACACTGGCATGTGATAGGGGCAAATGGAAACATTACCGGCGCCCCTCGAGCAAATCAAAAAATAATGCAATTTCAAATGATCAAGTGATCAAGTGATTTTGCTGCAAGTTAATGTCAGAAGAAAAAAGAAACCAGAAAAAAATTATTTTTTAAGTATTTTATTATACCACCATGAGATATCCAAAAATATATATATATAATTTAAAAGTTCATGTTTAACTAAAATCATGTTTCTAGGTTTGCTAACCAGAAGCTAAACATTGAAAATCTTGTCTCCTGTCACTTGTCACTTTTGTTCCCATTGTTCATTGATTTGCTCGTGTGGATGCCAGTAACATGCCTATTCATTGGGGATTATGTCCATTATTTTTGACATAGCAAATACACCACGGGTAGCTTTTCAGGCTCTGCCATGGCCTTGGGTTCATCCTAGACTTATATTAAGTCAGACCATCAACCATTCAGAACCTGCAGGGCAGAGCCCCGGGTATAGACAAGCCTGTCTCCTGTCTGCCACCTGCCAGTGTAGCCAGACACCACAGCCACATCTGCAACACCTCGAGGGGCATAAGCAAGAATTATAAAAAAATGTTGACTGTAGTTTAGCAAAGTGAAATATTCTACAATGTACTATTGTGGTTCCAGGCTCTTTTTTCTAGCTATAAATGTTTATAGCTTAATTACTATCTTATTCTAAATAAACATCTAGTTACTAAAAATATTTTTAAGCTTGTTTAGACTTGTAATCTTAGTTAAAAGATTCATGGCCAAACACATTTTCTTTAGTAAGAACAAAGAGCATAGAGATCTTACCTTCTAATAGAACACTATTTGTTAACTTGCACCAGTTGTTGGGCTGAGCTCAGTGATGACCACATTCAGATTATTTTAGTGTACTTCAAGACAACTCCTATGAAGCTTCCTTAAATTGCAGGGCTTTAACTGTGCTTATAAAAATCTGACTTTTGAGGGGCCAGAGTGATAGTCCAGTGGTAGGGTGTTTGCCTTGCACGCTGGTCGGCCCGTGACGGCCTGGGTCCGATCCCTGCATCCCATACGGCCCCCGAGCACTGCCAGGAGTAATTCCTGAGTGCAGAGCCAGGAGTAGTAACCCCCTGAGCATCGTCAGGTGTGACCCAAAAAAGCAAAAAAATCAAAATCAAAATCTGACTTTTGAGAGTACAATGAGCAAATTTTAACTGTTTGTTTTTAGTACCTCCATTCTTTCATAACTCAGATGATCAAGAATCATTGTATTAGTCCTTTAAATATAATTTTGATTGCTTTAATGCTTAGTTTTAAAATTCTGATGTAGCAAGAAATCAAATACAATATTTTATTTTCCTATTTTCATCTTGCCTGTTTTTGTCTTGTGGGTATGGTTGTTGTCAGTCTTTTTTTTTTTTAATATGACAAATATTCTGAGGTACACACCATATTTTCAGTTCAATATGTCTACCAGGATAATTCCATCATTTTAGTCCTATTGCTCTCCTCTTTATCAGATATGACCAGAACAGAAACAGAAGCAGTAGAAGTCATTAGACTGACTAAAGATTGACTAAAGAACAGAAACAGAAGCAGTAGAAGTCATTAGAATGACTAAAGATAGAATAACATTGTATTAGTAAAAATAATTTGGGGAGTTTTTGGGGGCCACATCTGCCAATACTCAGAGCTTACTCCTGGCTCTATGGTCAAAGATCACTTTGGGTAGCACTCAGAGTACCATATGTAGTACCAGTGTTGACTTAGGGTTGAAATCATGCAGGGAAAATGCCTTAAACCCTGTACTATCACTCTGACCCCACATATCACAGCTTAAATGAAAAGAAGTTCTGGGGTTGGAGCAATAATCCAGTGGGTAGGGTGTTTGCCTAGCATGCAGCTGACCCGGGTTCGATACCGAATCCCATATGGTCCCCCAAACACTGCCAGGAGTAATTCCTGAGTGTGGTCAGGAGTAACACCTGAGCATCGCCCCGGAGTGACCCAAAAAAGCAAAAAAAAAAAAAAAAAAAATTCTTAGTTTATGAATCATTTCTCATTCCTAGGTTTTAGAAGCTAATCTTTTGGTACTAAAATAAAAATGTAAAAATAAAAAAGTAACTATGACATGTATTATATTGGATTATAGTTTTTCAGGGGATATTTGGAAAATTTGGATACTAAATTGGGATACGAAATATCCCCTTCCATTATTTTTTCTCCAAGAACAGCATTTGAGCTAAACCTATCTCTTACCTTTGTTACATGCAAGATGTGTTTAGCATTGAAACCTTAGAAATGCAGGGTTTTGTTATGTCTCTGTTACAAACTACTAGACAAGAGTCTACAGTCACTGTATCTTATATTGGCATCCGGTCTGATAATGGCATTTAATTTGGAACATTTTCATTGCTGTAGCAAACTGGCAGTCAACCAAGGGGGGGAAAATGACAATTTCTATGAAACAGAATATGTGTATTGTTGGGCGGTGAGCGAGGAGGAATTACTGCAGATGGGGGTAATGAGACTCATTACATAAAGTTCCTGCTACTAATAAGTTCCATAATGGAGCTGAGGCAGCGAAGGCTTCCAGGAGCTCACAGCCTGCTACTAATGAATCATTGGCTGGCTGAAAAGCTGACCTTCATTTTAACAGAACTATATTAATACCGTCTTTATCTCTATCTTGGGATAAAGTTGCCTTAACTAGGAATAGTTTATAATATTAAGTAATATTGACTGGGGAAAGATTAAATTACTTTTAATATTCAATTTTAACAAGCTAAGTATGTGCCATCACATAAAGATGAAGCTGATTTATTTATTTATCTATTTTATGGCTGATTGAAGATCTTGGGATTTTGAAATTCACAATTCAGCTAGGTATTACTACACTTTATACATAACTATAACCACACATGCACATATAGAGTCATAAGAGAATCACTACACAAAAAGTATTTATATATTCACTAACAGCACATTTTAATTTTTACTTTTCAAATAAACATGCAGTCTCTCACTGACCTCAAGGTATGAAGAGTTGTGAAAGGGCCAAGACAACCTACTTGCAAACGAGTGTGTTAGCCTGCCACATTTTCTTGGGTGTTTTCTTGAATGCAAGAGATTTTTGGCCCAAGATAGAGACCTTTATTCTAGGCAAAAACAAATGGCGTATGCACAGTCTTTCTCCATATACCCAAGTCTCATAGGTGTAATGAGCATAAACATAGATGAATGACAGTCTATATGTATAATATATTAAAGAAAAATAATATTGCCATTGAAAACTTGTCTCTGGATGAGAGCAATAGTACAGCAGGTATGGCACTTTTTTTCTTAGCTTCAATCCCTGGCATTCCATATTCCCCAAGGGTGATTTATGAACATAGACCCAGAATAGAGCCAGAAGTAACCCTGAGAATTTCAATTTTTGCCTACAATGAAAAAGAGAGAGTGAGAGAGTGAGAGAGAGAGAACTTGGCTCCTGTAGCTTTCTATAGCTGGTAAGGATGCTTACCTTCCTCTCTAAAAAGAATACTTTATGCTTTCAGTTGCTGGCAAGCATGCTGACCTTCCTCTCTAAAGGAAGACTTTATCTTCATACTAGAGAGTGATCCTTTCCCCCACTTCTCCACTTAAGAAAGGAGATACAGAACATTCCATGGTTATGCGCTTAAGTGTCACTTCTACACCACTTTACTTCTCTCTCTTTACTTCTCTATCTCTATAAAGGTCTCTATCTTGGGCCAAAAATATTTAGTCTTGTTGATAAGCTATTAACAAAATTTAAACTTAAAAACACATAGACCATAGTCTCAAAATCACTTGTACTTTTAAAAAACTTTCCTTGGGGTAGTGGGGACCACTTGGTAATATTCACGAGATCATATGGTGCCAGGGATAAAAACAGGGGTTCTCACAGGCAAAGTACATGCTTCAACACTTTGAATCATCAGTCAGCTTCTACCATGCTAACAATACTGACCTTCAGAGGCCAGACCAGGATTGTATCTGTCAACTGTCTCATAACTGTTTTAGGATACTGTCAAGAGACCTATAAATAGAAGAATGACATCCACTGAACTTTAAGTAACTGCTCAAAGTCCTACACAAAATCAACCAACAAATCCCATTAAAAATCAATTCCTTAAAAATAATTTAGGTGCCTTTCACTAAATTTCTGCTTCCTCTCTCTCTCTTTTATCCTCTCTCTATTGAATCACTGAGATGCTGTTACAAAGTTGTTCATGATTGAGTTTCATTCATTGAATGTCGCAATACCCATCCCTTCACCAGTGTAGAGTCCACACCACCACTGTCCCCAGTTTCTCTCTCACCACAACCCCTTTCCACACCCCTTCCAAGATTTTTTCTATAGCAGCACTTTTCTTCTCTCTCTCACTCTCCTAGTCATTACAGTTTTCAATACAGGAACTGATGGGTCATCATCTTACTCTCTCTCTCTCCTTCTCTAGATGCTTTAAAAACTTATCAAAGAGAAAATGTAGTATAACACCTTATTTCTTTAATAATTATCCTAGATAATAAGTTGAGGCAGATCATTTACTTATTCATTTACTTGCTTATGGAAACATTTTTCTTAAGTTGAAGGACAAATGCCCATTTCCACTTGATAACTTAGTTGAAGGACTGTCCCATTTCCACTTGATAACTATAACTAAGGGGAAAATTGAACATAAATTATGACTAAGATCTTTAAACAAATTTGCCTAAATTGAAAAGTATAACTTCATTTTTGAAAGTTATTCACCACCATTTGAGGGCCCAAAAATATAACTGTGTCCTTTGTCTAACTACTAGAAGATCTCTAAGTTACATCTGAGCAACAAATGACCATGCTTCCAAAATGAGCTAAGTTAATTCTTTGGTCTTTCACATACCATTTGCAGAACATGTCATGCCAATAAACATATTATAAATAAAGTGAGGACTTCAGTTATTAGGGTCTTTCAAATGTGACCTGTAACTGTTGCAGGCACACAGTGCTCTGGAGGCCTTATGGAATGACAGCTCAACGAGAATTTTTGAGCCACAGTCAATGGAACTAAAACTATAGAGTAAGCCTTGGATCATTATGGAACAACATGGTGAAATGGCCTGGAATATGTGGGCACAGGAACAGCTTGGAGTAAGGTAGAATTAAGCCTGGGGAATTGCTTTAAGTACCACACTTCTCAGCAGAATGCATTTTTACTAGAAACTTCCAGAGACCACAAGGTCACATGGTTATTCAATACAGTATCTATAGTTATAGGGTATCTATAGTTCCCTTTTCCCAGACTTTCTATTAAGTACTTGTACCACATCTCCATCAAAAAAATTCACAAAAGTTAGAAGCTCTTCCAGTGCACTGTGCAGTAGATGACCAACCAGTTTTGTGTGCTGCAATCTTTCTGAAACAAATGCTATTTCTAGAGAGGGACAATTGAAAGCCAGAATCAAGGGAGAAGCATGGAAGCACAAATTGTGCATTTCTAGTCACCTGGGAGGTATTACACAGTTAATCTCTTATGTTTGTCTTCCTCTCTATCCCACAGGAATTTATCCACCTCCACAGCTGAGCATTCCTTTTTTGGAATTAGTGGGGAGGACCTGTAGATATTGCTAAATGTTTTTTTGTGTGTGTGGTTAAATCCAGAGACTGGACTTTCCCTTTTTGCTGTTTCCAATATCAAAAATTCAACTAATGAGTTAGCCTCCTTCCTGTGCTGTTTCTGATGAGGTATTTCAGTCAGTAGTGACTCTGCCAGGGATGGGAAATCTAACAGTGAGTTAAATGTAAAGTGGCTGGAGGGTTAGGAGAGTTATTTCCAAGTGTTTTTCTTTGAGCAAGGCTTTGGGGGTGAATCTTACAGAGAAATCATTATTCATTCTTGTGCTCTTGCTACTTCCTTAGGTATCAAGTGTTCTCATAGAAGTATTTTCTTCTCCCTAGTCAAAATACCAGTGTGTTTTATTCTGGTCAGTATAACCTCACCTTTCCCCCAAGTCATCCTCACTTATAGTATAGTCTTTTATCTGGAATACTCATTGCAAGAATAAGGGACTTTGAAAAGAAGTACAGACTTCTATGATGATTCCATTTTTGCCTATTGTAAAAGATTTTGGCAACCAATGTACTTAACATGTCATTCTTCTCCATCTTTTTTATGTGGAGGGGACACATCTGGTGGTGCCCAGGGCATACTCCTTGTTCTTTGCTCAGGGCTCATTCCTAGAGGAACACTCAGGGGAAATACATCGTGCCAAGGATCCTAAATCAGTCGTATGTTAGAGTTAGTCAGATGTAGGAAAACACACAATTCACTATGATCTCTCCAACCGAACTCTTAAACTCTTGAGTTTGAGCTGCACAGGTCAACTTCTACTGGAGTTTCCTCTAAGAACAGATGATGCAAACTTACTGGGATCACTGTCACTGTCTTCCCGCTCATCATCGATTTGCTCGAGCGGGCACCAGTAACATGTCCATATGTCCTGTCTCAAGCAAGTAGAGCCCAAACCATTCCATCAGGTCATGGGAATGAGGTCTATAATTGTTACTGGTGTCTGGCATATCAAATACGACACGGGTAGCTTGCCAGGCTCTGCCGCAAGGGTAGCATACTCTTGTAGTCATCTCAAAATCCAGCATTTATTGATGAACCGCACGGCCACATGCGCGCCGCGGGAGCCGGGCTGTGATAGGCTGGTCTGCTGGGTGGAGATCTGACGAGGGGCAAGTTCGGATGTGGGAAATGGAGGTCCTCATGGAGTGGGGGGGGGTCGTCTGGCTTGTTGTGAGGCTCTGCTGGGGTGGCGGGCCAGGGCTAGAACCTGCCACCTCTCCCGGGCACCTCATGAGTGGCTGGGCACAGTGAGAGCCAGTAGCAGCTCTGTCCCATGTCTACAGGGACCACATTTGAAAGAGGAACAGCAGAGAGTCAGGAGGAACAGCAGATACTGGGATACTGGGATACTGGGATACTGGGATAAATATAATGAATACAACAAATGAAATTTCTCAGACTTTTACTTTTTATTTTAATAAAGCATAATCATAATTAAAATTATGCTTTATTAAAATAATTTAAAAGTTTATCAAAAGTTGAATTTTAGACCCACACTTCTTGTCTTTTATCTGGAATACTCATTGCAAGAATAAGGGACTTTGAAAAAAAAGTACAGACTTCTATGATGATTCCACTTTTGCCTATGGTAAAAGATTTTGGCACACACGGTGGCACACACTTTTGCCTATGGTAAAAGATTTAGACCCACAGGCAGAGGGGCTGGGGCCCTGTGGTGGTGATGGTGCAGTAGCTGTGAGTCAAGAACCTAAACATTGATGACACAATCCTTGTTTGGGTTCTGGACCTTGTCTGCATTGGCTGTGGAAGTTGACCCTCTGGCCTGAATCTGCACACTGTGATCAAACATCTACCACCCTGATCCACGCCTCCCCTGTGGTGCGGGCATGGGTGTTGAGCCTGGGGAGAAGAGCTTCCTCCCTGTGTGTGTTCTGGGCTGTGGAGTTGATTCAGCTGAATGAACTACTCATAAACCCCAAGGCTTTTTGACTTTTCATTTGCTGCACTCGGCGTGCCTCTGTCTCTGTGGAGAGCTGCTGCTTCCCTGAGGAGGCAGTGTTGGTGCTCACTGACATCTGTGCCCACACCATGGCACCACATCTGTGCGCCACACCGAAGTGTCTCACACACTATAAACGCCACCCTGTCTCACGGGTCCATCCTGGGCTCTGGTGCTGAGCTGGATGATGGACACAGAAAGTCTTTGCTGGTTTGTTTTCTCTCCAGCAAACACAGATGAAAAATATTCTCATCCATCACACATGCAGAAGTTCACCTTGGCCGTATGCGATTTTCACGCTCCATTGTACAGCCTTTACTTATGCTCTGACCTATGGAGACTGAGTCCCAGCCTCACTTTCGGTGGCTTTGGAGCAAGTGTTTCCCTCCCTCACTTTGGATTTGGTCATTATTTTATGAAATTCAAAGCACAACATTTAACCTAACACTTGGATTTACTTTTGCTGACTCTGTATTCTGGTTCTTGCCTAAAAATGCTGTTTTCCAAACTTGGCATTCCTTTGTTTTTTTTTTTCCTTTTGGGTCACACACGGCAATGCTCAGGGGTTTCTCCTGACTCTGCACTCAGGAATTACTCCTGGCAGTGCTCAGGGGACCATATGGGATGCCAGGGATCGAACCTGGGCGGCATGGGCCGGCCACGCAAGGCAAATGCCCTACCCACTGGGCTATTGCTCCGGCCCCCAAACTTGGTATTCTTTTACTTCTTTTTTTTTATTTTATGTCCTCAGTGCATTACTTAGGCCTTTACTGTGGCAGCCAAGTTAATTTTTGGAGCCTCTCAGTTCGGGTGAGTGAGCTCTTGAGTTTTCATTACAGGTTCTGCTTACGGGAGGTGGAGGAAAACCTCACCAATGAGCATAAGAAGCTTGTGGCTTCTGTAGGGGAAAGGCCCTCAGTCATTGCCCTTGACCTTTCCCTTCACCAGTGGCCCTTAGTTTCTATAGCTGTGATTTACCAGGGTAAATTTGAAAGCCTTTCAGTGCCTTTCCCTACTGTGAGGTTTGTTCTAATCTCTTCTCAGTTCTGGGCATGGAGCCGGCCAGGCCCTGGTGCGGTCCTCATGGTTGTACTGTGCACCAGAAGCTCTGCTACTTGCTGGCCCCTTTCTCAACTGAGGTCTGCCCTGCGAGAGTCCGGGAGCATCTGTAGGGACATTAGGATGTTACTGTCACGTGTTCAGGGACATGTTCCCCCCCCCCCCCCCCCACACACACACAGAGGCACTGCTGATTTTCCTTCTTCAGTGTTGGCCTCCATGCCTAAGACCTTTGCTCTTCCTGTGAGAGCCATGACCTCTGTTGGCCCCAGCTTCCCCTCCATGGGTCCCTCTGCAGTGCTGAGGTTGGGGGTTGGGGTGGTGTCTGGATGTGCCCCTTCCTGACTGCGTGGGCGGATGTCTGAGAGTCAGCATGTGGAGTGCGAGTGCTGAATGCAGCTCCCACTCGCACTCGCACAACTCAAGTGCACAAAGGCCAAACTCACGAGCAGTATCCATGAACTAATAGAAAATAGACTTGGGGTTAACACCCAGTAGTACTTGGTGCTATTCCCAGCTTGAAGCTCGGGGACCCTGTGGTAACAAGCTCTGGCCCAGGACCTTTTTTTTTTTCTTTTTGGGTCATAGCTAGCAATGCTCAAGGGTTACTCCTGACTCTGCACTCAGGAATTATTCCTGGAAGTGCTCGGGGACCATATGGGATGCTGGGGATAGAACCCGGGTCAGCCACCTACAAGGTAAATCCCCTACCTGCTGGACTATCACCCGGCCCCAGGACCATTTTTAATATGTAAGACATGTTGGCTCTTGGCAAGCATTTCAGTGGGACCTAAGTGTCCTTCCTGAGGGAGAAATTTCTAGTACTTTTTTGTGGGGCGTGAGTTTCTACTTCCTTTGTAGAAACCCGTGTGAATCTTGCCTGCAGTCACAGACGGCAAATGAGCTCTGATGAGGCGCCCTGACATGCCCGCAGTGTCAGCAGTCAGACTCATGGAAAGCAGAGGCTCTCCCGGACTGTTGTAAAGAACATTCTTACTCGTTGCACTTTGGAGGTTTTTCTCTGTTAGAACCTGAGAATTAGGTGCACACATACATGCTCATGTAGACTGTTGTTCATGCATGCACGCACACACATATGCCACACACACACACAATGTTGGGCCTTTGTCCTACAGGCTTTACTTCTTTGTATTCACTTCTGTATTTATGTCACTGAAGCAAATAAAGGAAACCACACATTGCTAAAGTGAAAGCCACTTCAAGGAGAGTCTCATGAACTATTGGAGGAAGAGCTCAGGTTTCAGGGTGATGGCGTAGGTGCAGGTGGAGCTCTGAGATCAGTCTGGTGACAGCTCAGGTGTAAGTGTGGGTTTCTGGAGTCTGAGATCAGGGTTGGTGACATCTCAGGGGCGGGTGTGGGTCTCTGAAATCAATCTGGTGATGGCTCAGGCGCGAGTGTCTGTCACTTTCTGATCAGTCTCTGTCCTCTGCTACTGGTGTCTCCTCTGTCCAGTCCTTGGTTGTAGCTGCACCTCTGACCTGTGCTGGTCCCAGATCTGAGCCCTTTTCCCAAAGGTGGCTGGAGAACGTGATAGTTTTGTATCCTTGTGTCAATAAAAACTTGGAGCCTACCACTGGGATGTGTTATTAACATCTCTTGTTCTGTTACCATCTGCATGTTGAAACATAAGGAGTCTCATGGCCTGGAGAAGCAAAATATACACGACCACTTTCCTGCTGGACTTAGAGATGACTGCAAGAGTATGCTACCTGCACGGCAGAGCCTGGCAAGCTACCCGTGTTGTATTTGATATGCCAAATACCAGTAACAATTATAGACCTCATTCCGAAATGGATTGTGGCTCTTTATGTTCCTGGAGCAAGCAGATGCCCTTGGGCTCTACTAGCATGAGACAGGACATATGGAGATGTTACTGGGGCCTGCTCAAGCAAATCGATGAACAACGGGAAGACAGTGATACAGTGATACAGTGAGTTTTAGACCCACACTATTCTTGCTCTAATCCCATCACTATTATTATCTTGCCACCACTGATGTTCCCAGGTTCCCTGCTACTCTTATGGTTTCTTTTTTTAATTTTTTATTTTTACAATTACAAAGATATACAATTAAAAAGTTCATATTTGGGTTTTTGTCATACAGTGTTCCAGCACCCATCCCGCCACCAGTGCCCATCTCCCACCACCAACATCCCCGGTTCCCTCCCCTCCCCAGTCCTCCTCCATGGCAGGTTCTTTATTTCTTTCCCTTTCTCTCTCTTTCTATTTTCCTTCCCCTCCAGACTATGGATTACAGAACATACATTAAAGGGTCATCATGTTGTCGAGGGTACTAATGCCTACCCTTATGGTTTCTTAACATTTTGTTCTCTACTTATTATATGATAAGAATGCAATATTAATTTGTCTTCTGTACTTATGTTAAAGGATTCTTTATATTAGCATGTTTTATTATATGGGCCAAAACTCAGTGGTCACTAGGGTTACTCTAGCAATGCTTAGGCATATAGTCTACCTCTTGAAACCCTTCTTCAATATGATTCTATGCTCTGTAACAAATTTTATATGGAGTCAAGACAATATTGGATCACAGACTGTGCCAGTCCATTGAAATCATGTGCTGCTGTCTATGAAAAAATTTATTGTTACTTAATGACATTAAGCTTAACTGTTGGACAGCACTAGGTTATCTTATCATATAAATAAACTAGTAAATGGTGGGAAATTTCAAATTAAAATATTTAAGAGTCAAAAATGCTTTAGACAGACTCTTAATACACAGTGGTGATGGTCTGAATCTAGTGTTTTTTTAGAATCAACTATGCAGAATGCTATACAAAATTGAAATGAAATCTGAATGCTCTGGGCCCATTTTTGCTCAACCTAAAACCTCCAAGGTATTGTAGCTCAGGAAGAAAAATATTTTCATGCCCTGGAGTGAATAGGTAGAACCAAGCACTTAAAAATATACCTCCACTTTTGTTTCTATCATTAACAGGGAAGCAGTGAGGGAGATTCCAATGAAAACTGCCTTGCTGAATTTGTGGGCATTTTTGTGTTGTAGAGGGAAAAAAAATCATGGTTTTGAGTTTAAAAAAATCCAATTTTTTTAAGTCTAATAACCTAGTCAGTTTAAAATAAACTTGATGAGCAAGAGAGATAGTCCAGCTGGTAGGGATTTTCTTTATATGTGTCTGATCCAGATTGGATCACTGGCATCCCACATGCTCCCTGTGTACCACCATAAATAATTCCTGAGTGCATAGCCAGAAGTAACCCCTGAGAATAGCTTGGTGTGGCCCAAAAATAAATAAAGCAAAATTATCTTATTTCTTTATGTTTATCATTTGTGTTCAATGAGAAAAAAGAAAGAAGCATTGCTTAAAAAGCAAACATTTTATATTATGAAAACATTAATTGCATTTATGCTAAGAAGAAGATAAAAAGACTGTAAGCTGTGTATTATAGTGAGAAAATCATTAAACTTGGCTATAGATCTCTCATAGCCTGTTTGCATCCTTACCACTGTGCCTATTTATAAAACTAAAGTACCTGACTAAGTTTTGACAAGATATCACCTGTATCACTTGTCTTTCCATTGTTCATTGATTTGTTTGAGCAGGCACCAGTAATATCTCCATATGTCCTGTCACATGTTAGTGTAGCCCAAGGGCATCTGCTCACTCCAGGAACATGAAGAACCCCAAACTATTCCTTCAGGTCATGGGAATGAGGCTATAATTGTTACTGGTTTTTGGCATATCAAGTACAACACAGGTAGCTTGCCAGGCTCTGTCGTGCAGGTGGAATAATTGTAAGATATAGCCACTAATAAATATAACTAGCTCCAAGAGCATTGGTCTGGATTTATATGTACTTTCCTGTAATACATATAATTTATAATAATTGGGGATGTTGTCTATTTAAACTATTGACTAGAAAACTTGTAATAACTATTATTTCTTGTACTAGTGCTTTCTAGTATTCCGGCCTCTTCCAATTTTTGCTATATGTTTGCATAAAGCCATTGCATTGTTTTACTTTATTGACATATAACTTATTTATAACATTGTGCAAGTGTCAGATGCACAATATGGCAACTTCAAAAACATGATTTTATAAAATGATAGCCACAGTAAGTGAATCTATTTATCGCTTAGTGCTACTACCTTTTTAATAAACATACTTAGAAGTTGTAATATAGACTCTCAAGTATATAAAAAAGTATTAATAACAATAGTCACTGTGTGGTATATCGTATTTTCAAAATAATTCATATATAACTATGAAATTATACTCTATGACCAATGTGTCCATTTCATCCTTTTATCATAACTTAACAGCACTATCCTATATGCCTTGGGAACTCAGTACTTTTTAGATTTCACATATATATAAAATCATCCTGCATCACATCATCTTCCTCTATATGAGCTGAGTCATTAATAACAATGTCATCAGATTCATTCAAGTTGTCATAATTATTAGGGCTTCTTAAGTATGATTTCTGCTGCATCTTTTAATTTTTTAAAGTTTTAAATGGCATGTTTAAACAGTTCTCTAACATGCCAATGGTTTAACTGTAGGGTTGAACTCTGCCAAATTTTCCTCATGTAGAGGATAGCTACAGGATAGTGGCAGACCACAGCTTTCCAGGACTTCTTTCCCTCCCCCAGAATGGCAGTCCTGGAAACAGTCAGCATTTAAGTGCCCAGACAGCTCTGATGTCAGAATGCAACACTTCTAACCTGCTTGGCAGACATGCTGGGCAGCCCATATGGCTGTCCAGCTGGGCCTGCATTGGAGCAGCTGGATGTCCTTTAAAAGCAGGGTCGCTGGATCAGGCAGTTCTCCATACCTCGTGGGCAGCGCTGATCAGCTTGTGGAAAATCACACATAAGCCCTGCATGGAAAGCCAATTTGGAATGTTCACTTTGTTTTCCTATTAATGTGGCTTTTACCTTTATTTAAACTTTTTCATAAAAAATCACAAATCTTGCCTGCTATACATGAACGCATGCACACACACACAAACACACACCCCACTAAGTAGGGATTTTTGAGAATGAAAAATCTGTGCACCTCCTTATCAGAAGCTGCTCTGTTCCTCTGCTGTGGGTCCTGAACCGTGTTCACCTTTCCTTGGCAAGTGTGCTCTGAAAGATATTAGAGGTGAAGCAGTGCCCCTGGTCTTAGAATTCTCCCTGGCAGATAGTTCAAAAGCTGATGAAGATGCTCCATTTGGAGTGAGTTGGGTGCCATGTAACAAGGCCACTTTCCCCTTTTGTTGGAGGACAGGTTTAGCTAATCGGGAGCTTTGGTGTTTTGCCCACTCTCAGCTTTATCTAGTTAAGCCAAGGTTCATTCTAATGAGACCTCTCTTCTATGTAAACACTGCTAGAGAGTGTTGCAGTTACAGAAGTCACCTTGATTGAATAACTTCTGACTTATACATCTAATAAGACTTCTATGTTTTCTAGATTGGGCACAGCTCCTCTTTATACCCATTGCACCCAACGTGGGACAGTTAGAATTTACTAGGAGACTACCATCCTGGCTATGTTGAGACTATAAAAAGACTATAGGAAGGATCATACTAGTTTGCTCTAGGCAGGCGAGTGTGACCCTTTCAGTACATGAGAACAAGATACTCAGAATCACTCTGGTGCAGATATAATAAGAAGGACCTTGTATTTACCATCTACATTACATGAAGCTCATGAAGTTAAGATGTATTATTTTATACCAGCCCTTTCTCTCTCTCCAGTGTTTTACATAAGAGATAATCTCAGAAGAAGAGATTAGTCCTTGGTGTAACCTTTGTTTATACCTGCAATAGGGTGTGGCACTGCTGTTGTACACTCTGTTTAGGGTTCTTTGCTGACAAGACCCTCCCTGGATTACTTTGGTGTATATAAATGGACTGACTTGAGGCCCCCTGGGGCCTTTTCGCTTTTGGCTTTTGGCTCCTCAGCTTTCAGCTTTTGGCTCCTGCGACTTTTGGCTTTTTGCTCTTTGGCCTTTTGCTCCTTCTTCTGGGTAGGACTCAGCTTGGGTAAGATCCTCTCTCTTTGGTGGGAGACTTAGAGTCTTTTGTATGGTCTAAGTTCACACCAGAGCTAGAGTTTGTTCATTATCTTGGAGTGCTGTGGAAGAGCTTTTGTACTATTAAAAGCCTTTTGGAACTGTGCCGGACTCGTGAATTTTCATCCGCTCCGCCGGTGTCCTCAGAGGTAGAAGAGAACCTCTGCCCTGACACTGTCGGGGACCCCGTGGCTTCCCTGACACCCTTCAACCTCTCTTCTGTGACCACAATCCCTTGTTACTCTAGTCTCAGCAAGGGCCCTCTTGGCAAACTGTTTCTGTTATTCCTGGCTCTAAATTGGACTTCTATTGAGTTCATAGTAGGAGTTCATAGCATCAGTTGTGAAAGTTACTGCTCTAACAAAAGGGTAACATCTAGCTGCCTTAAGAGAGAGTGTCCCATGCTTATGGGAAATGCGACCACCAGCCTGAGTACGCCCTCCACAAGGATAGACACAAGCGGTCAGAGAAAGGCACATCCAAAGATTCTGGTGTCTGCAGATGGAGCATGAGGTGAGCATCTTAAAGAAGGTGTTTGTATGGGGAGGCTCTGGCCTCCTCATCATGATGTAGTCAGTTCTCTCTAAGCAAAAACTAGCATGAAATTGAGCAAAAGCTGTTTCTTTCTTGGATCAAAAGAATACTGGCAGTTGTGTTTCTTATCACTGTGGCTGCACAATAAACTACTATAGGGACACAGATACACCAGGCAAAGCTGTTACCACCTCTACTTGTTGCTCTCGGCAGCAAAGCGGCAGGGTAATTCATCTCTAAATTCCCAAGAATATTCTATACACCCCTCTCAGAGAGCCTGGCAAGGTAGAAAGAGTATACCCACTGCACAGCAGATTCTGGCAAGCTGTCCAACACAGATTCGATATGCCAAAACCAGTAAAAACAATATTTATTCCCCTGACCCTGAAAGAGCCCTAAATACAGCAGCACTAAGAATGACGACCAAGGAGAGGCTGATAAAATCTCAGGGCCCAGCTTGGCTGCCAAAATGAAAAAGAACTAAAATGAATGTCTGTACTTTCAATGCACATACCTGATATCAGAAGTTTATATTGAGGACGTGATGGGGCAAGCACAAAAGATCAAGTATGACATCATTGGTCTGACTGAGACAAGAAGGTGTCAATTGCATCATGCCATTTTTTGACACTGGAAAGGAACTGTTCCTCGGAACATGTGAAGAAAGAGGGAGTCATGGTGTCGGTGTCCTTGTAAACACAAGCCTAACTATGAGAATTGATTCATTTGAATGCCTAACAAACCCGATAGGACGATTAGAGATGTGGCCCACTGCCGGTAGCTTCTATCTAAGTTGTCTATGCACCAACATCCACATACAAGGAAGAAGAGACTGAGAAATTCTACATGGAACTGGAGAAGTTCTATAAAGAAGATCACACCTTCTATAAGATCATGGTCAGTGATTTAAATGCCAAGATAAGACTGAGAAGATGGGCCAAAGAACTCAAATCAGGACTCATGTCCTGTCCTAGAATGGAGTGAACAGGATGAGAGACTATATGAGTGCATGATGTCAACAAGACCATTCATGGGAACTCACAGTTCCAGAAGACTGAATCTAAATGTTGGACATGGGAATCTCCTGGTGGGCAGTTCAACAATGAAATTGATCACATCATATTCAATCAATAGTTTTGCTGACTAATGTCACTGTTGTTCCAAAATTCTGATCAGGATCGAAGCATTACCTCCTTTGTGCAAAATTTTACTTCACGGAATGGGCAGAAAAGACTGCAAAGTTTGAGAAGAGAACTCCCAGAATGACCAACTGGGAACTCTTTCACACCATTTCAGTAACATGAGAAGATGCCATCATTGACATCGGGGAAGAATACAACGGACTGGTTCAGCACCTCCATTATTGTACGAAGAATGCCGAGAGAGAAAGACAAAAAAGGAGGCCTTTTGTTCTTTGTTTAGTCTTCAAAAACTCTCAAGCCCAAATCCGAGGATTCAGCACTATTGATGATATCCATATGGTAACCAAGCTCATTGAGGTTTGTAGGGAGTTCAAGATGCCGCTCTGTCTAACGTTCATTGATCTAAAGAAAACCCTTCATTCACCAAAGCACTAGCCAAACTGTCTGCCTGCCTACAACAATTTTATTTTTCCTCCTCTATGATTTATTCTGTGCTTGTTTTAAGTTTAAATATTTAATTTCAAGGTGCCTCTTTATAGTTTTATTGTTGGGGCGCTCCACCGGGTCCCGACAGTGCCGGGAAGCGAGTTCCCTTCTACCTCCGGGCCGGGCGAGGAATGGATGAAAACTCAGGAATCCGATGCAGTTTTAAAAGGCTTTACTTATCACAGGTTCAGGCATACAAATCAGCAAAAGGAAAAGCCCGGTGCTAGAACCCCAGCCATGTGTAGGCCAAGATGGCGACCACCACGTGTAAAGGCTTTTTGAAAGGAGAAGAAGACTTCCAAGCAGGGGCGACCGCTCACAGCGAGCAAGAGCCCCCAAAGAAGCGTGAGAGTGAAAACCGGCTAGTTTATACCCCTGCAACTCAGACCTTCCTCCCACTGTTATGAAAGCAGGGAGGGTCAAATGTCCTTAGGTAATCCCTCCCTGCACCTCACCTAGGCCCTTTATTATGCTAATGTTTTGAGCCAAATGCAGCGGCCCTTAAAGGAGTCCTGCAACATTTTATATACTCTGAAAAGTGTATATCTAAGGAAATGATTGTTTCACTCAATTCTACATATTAAAAAAACTACATGACATAAAATTACATAACATGAGTATACATTGTTAAATATGAAAATAAAGATGTTGTAGGCAGGCAGACAGGGGGTCCCCACATGGCAATAAATTCATGCCCTATGTCTGTCCAAAGTCACCTTTTGGAACCAGGAACCAACACTTGATGAGACCCATTAACAACAAACCCTGAGGGAGCTGGATCAACCTTTCTCTGCCCAGCCCTTAATCTGGCTACATTCCAGGACAGAAGATCCATAGCATGACCACAAGCAGTCAGCGACTAAGAGTCCCAAGCCCTTCCAGGGAGGATCTTTTAAGAGATAATTCCTGCTGCTACAGAAAAGCGTGCGCATAACCACCCAATAGATTTAAAATATTACATCAAGGTCTGCACGCAGGCAGCCAATCACTTTGTAACAAGTTACCATCACCTACAATCTTCCCATATTTGGTGCGGCTAGACACACGTGTGGGATTATGGGTGAGCAACTGCTATGCTGCGTGCACGACAGGAATGCAATTCAGGCAATTCAAGCCAGATAGCAGGTTCTGGGTGGGGGTCTGGGTCTCCCAATCTCTAACAGAAATTTGTTCTGGGCCTTTGGTAGATAACAGGATGAAAAAGGTTACTTCAAGATGAAAAGGTCACTCAGGCCCTAAATTGGTAACTTTCCATGAGTAGGCCTACACTGTTTGCTGCCTTCTTTCACTGAGCACATGTGGTGCCCGAACACATGTGTTGACCACATCTCCCCTTTTGAGATGTGTACTTTCCCTCCTCCTTCCCTTTCCTAAAACCTCCTTAAGAAAATCTGTAAAACTTCACTGCTCCTGAAAATTCTTTTTCTCCGAGGAAGACAAGAACCCTGAGGCAACCCTGGGTAAGGCCTAGAACTGACTTTCCTTTCCTGAAAAGAGCAATTCCTCACTCCAGCCTGAGTCCATGGCTCCCCCAAAAATCTCGGGTGGTGGGGATCAACTCCCATGCCTAGAGATCAAGCCGACATCAGGTGTTACTTGATGGCCACCTCCTGGGGCTGGTGGGGCTCAGGCCCACGCTGTGTAGGGGCTCATTGCAAACTTTATCAGTCCTAAGCCTGCCTAGCAGGTCCCGGCATCAGAGGTGGCTGGGGAGAAAGCGACCATCTCTCTCCACTTCTGGCCTCGTGAGGCCCACCTGCATCAAACATGCATGAAACTACATGACTCGGGCATATATTATTTCATAAAATCTAATGAATATATAAAAAAGAGCCAGTAGCAGGTAACCAAATTATTATTATCAATAAAAATGTGTTACATGACTTTTCAATACAAGCATACTTTTTTTTCAGGATAAAGCAATCTGATTGAATTTTTATGATCTTAAGCAGTAAAGACTTCTCTTCTTTCAAATCTTTATTGTCTAGTCCTTATCTGGATGTGATACTGTTGATCCCTGTTGGGTGATGCCACACCCTAGTCAACACTGGATCTTTACAGCTTAAGCCATTTACATGTCTTGAGGCCAGATGCTAAAGAGATCTCTTTAGGTAAACACAAAAGGAGCATGGGGAAAGTACAGATGAGACAGTTGAGACAGTTTGGTTCTAATTACTCCTAAAATCTGTCATAATTTCTACTGTTGGCCCCTATAAAATCTAAATTGAGCATATTTCATCATCTCCCCAGTGGTTCTCTGCAAAAGACTGGATTAAAAACAAGAGGAGTCCACCCTTGCTATTTTGGGACCACCCTTAGAGAGTTTAGCTGTACAAACGATCACAGGAAAGGTCACACTGGTTTGTCTCACCGAAAGCCAAACTTGTGAGACTTCACAGTATTTAAAGTCTTTTAATAAGAGCAAAGCACTTAGAAATTGCCCTGGAGCAGACCCATCAAAGTACCTTGTGGGGATGGAGATAGCAATGGAGAGGAGCATGGAGGACAGAGTTTGAGTTATGACATGATTCTTTCCATGAAAATACATCCTTAGCTATTCAATATATGGTATAATTATTTGTATTATTTGTCTCTCTCTGCCCTAAGAAGAGATTTGTATTATTTGTCTCTCTCTGCCCTAAGAAGGCATATTAATGCCTTCTCTAGGGTGTTTTAAATGAGAAGCCACTCTGGGAGGAAGGGAGGAGGCCTGACATTTGCGTCACTTAAGCATGAGCAAGTGGAGTAGTCCAACTGGAATCTGCACCTAAAAATTGGTTTTGGTCTTTGGTGATGCTGCCCTGCCTGGGAGGAAAGTCAGAGGCTTTGCTTAGCAGCCTGGGAAACAAAGGAGCTTGATTTGTAAAGAGTTATAGGCTCATGGGGGTACACATGTGGATGTGACTTCTTGATCAAAGCACATTGTCAGGGCCTCTGATCAGCAGCTCTGTGTCTGTGGGAGTCTGCCTGCTAGTGCAGGGGGTAGTAGAGTGTTAGTGAGACCTAAGGAACCTTTTGGACTCTACACTGGACTTTTAGCCTTTTGTTCCTCAGTACTGGGCTTCCAGCATGATCAGAGAAGTAAAATAACTCTGGATATTGTTGGATTCCCAAACAGCCCTGACAATTCCCTTAGCTATGTTGGTTTTCACTAACAAACAAAAAATATTTTGGCATAAATGTTTCAAATATATGATTATATATTCCAATTTTATCTATACTGCTCTCTTCCCTATAATGTCTTTTCATATCATATTTTATGTATGACACATTGCTTTCTTAACTTATACTACAAATCTCACAGATTCTCTTTTTGAAATTAGAACTAAATGCACTTAGGTCAAGATATTGAGACTGTGTTAGCACATAATTTTCAAACTCATGATTCATTCTCATATTTAAAAATATAATTGCTTATTATTTCTGGTAGAGGGCCACATTTCTTCAAGTGTGATCATCCTATCCGGTTTGTTAGGCATTCAAATGAATCAATGTTGAAGGTCATGTTCATATTGACAAGGACACAAACACCACCGATGCCTCTTTCATCATATGTTCCAATAACAATTCTCTGCTGTCAAATAGAGCATGATGCGACTGACACATCCTCGCCTCAGTCAGCCAAATGATGTCGTACTTGATCTTTTCGCTTGCAACATCAGATCCTAAATATATGCTTCCGATGCCAGCGTACATGCATTGAAAGCACAGACAGTCATTTTAGTCCTTCTTCGTTTTGGCAGTCTAGGATGGCCGTGAAATTTTATCAGGCACTGCTTGTTCGCCTTTCCTACTGCTGCCGTATTAAGGGCTCTTTTGGGGTCAGGGAAAAAACATTTTTGTTACTGGTTTTGGCATATCGAACACGGATCGAATAGATTGACAGGCTCTGCCATGCGGGCTCTATATATTCATTACTTTGTGGGGGCTCTCTCAGAGGGGTGGGTAGAATATTCATGGTAATTTGGAGGTAAATCGCAGGGCCACAGCGGTGTTGCGCAACAGGGAAAGCTGGTTTATGCTCTGCTGGGTGTATCTGTGTCTGTAGCTCAAGCATTCCTGGACTTGAAATACTGTCCTCTGAAGGGCACGCCTCTGCAGGCTGGGTCCTCGTAGGCTGGGTTTCTGACAAACTGGGCTGGAGGCTGGATTAATCTGTTGGGTGGAGATCTTATGAGCTGTGGAGTGTGGATGGTGAAGATCACTGCCAGGAAGGTGTGGGGGTTTCTCTGGGCTCTTCCAAGGCTCCATCGGGATGGTGGACTTGGGTTGGAAGTTGCTCTCGTGGACCATGGAATGCAGGAGTTTCAACGGGGTCAACTGATTTCTGCTTTGCCGGGTGTATCTGTGTCTCAATACACAGCAATTTCTATCTTCATTATCTATGCACCAACAATTTGCCAAAATATTTCTATCTTCATTGTCTACGCAACAACATCCACATACAAAGAAGATGAAATTAAGAAATTCTACATGGAACTGGAGGAGTTATATAAAAAAGATCACACTTTCTACAAGATCATAGTTGGTGATTTTAATGCCAAGATAGGACCGAGAAGATCAGCTAAAGAACTCCACATCGGGACCCATGGCCTAGAATGGAACAAACAGGGTGAGAGACTCTCTGAGTTCATCATGTCCACCAAGACCATTCATGGGAACTCACAGTTCCAGAAGGCTGAAGAGAAACGTTGGACATGGTAATCTTCTGGAGGACAATTCCACAATGAACTTGACCACATCATCTTCAATCGACGGTTTTGTCTGACCGACGTTGCTGTTGTCCCCAAATTCCAAAAAAGGATCGAACCATGGTCTTCTTCATGCAAAATTCTACTTCCCACAACTGGGAGAAAAAGCTGCAAAGTTTAAGAAGAGAACTCCCAGAATGAGCACCAACTGGGAACTCTTTGGCACCATTGCAGCAACATGGGAAGATACCTCCATTGATGACATCGATGAAGAATACACCAACTGGTTCAGCACCTCCATCATTGTGTGAAGAATGCCGAGAGAGAGAAAGACACAAAAGGACGCTTGTCTTCAGAAACTCTAGAGCTGATTTGCCAACATGGCAAGGTGAAGCCTCAGGAGACCAAATACTAACGTCCAAGCTTGCTAAACGGTTCAGAGAAGCGATAAAAGAAGACCTCAAAGACAGAAGAGCAGAAATAACAGAAGATGCAGCAGAAGCCGGGAAAAACATCCGCACCACCAGCCTGTCCATTGCCAACTATAAGACCAAGATGACTAGCCTCCGACGCCCTGATGGATCTATCACATCTTCCAGAAAGACAATGGAGAAGATTATCCATGACTTCTACTCAGATCTCTTTGATAGCCACATCCACCTGCCCATATACCAAATTCCACAGGATAGATATGTCATTCTCAATGATCTCCCTTCTGAAATACAACATGCCGTCTAGTCGGGAAAGGGAAGAGCACCAGGCCCAGACAAAGTCAGACCTGAACGCTGAAGAATCTGCCGTCGGTACTCATGAATACACCAGCTCAGCTCTTCACGTGCTACCTGTCTGAATGCAAGGTGCCCTCCCAATGGAAAACCAGCAGGAGAGTTCTACTGAAGGGAGACATTCACGACATTGGCAACTATTGCCCCATCTACCTGTTGTCCGTCATCTACAAGCTGTTTACACGAGTCATCCTGAACAGGATTGACAGAACATTAGATGAAGGACAACCATGCGAGCAAGCTGGCTTCCGGAAAGGATTCAGCACAATCGACCATATCCACACAGTAACCAAGCTCATCGAGGTTTGTAGGGAGTACAAGATGCCACTCTGTCTCACGTTCATTGATTTACAGAAAGCCTTTGATTCTGTGCGAACTGAATCGGTCATCGAAGCCCTAGCCAAACAGGTTGTTCAAACCCAATACATCAAGATCCTTAATGAGCTGTATTACGGATTCACCACCAGGATTTCACCATTCTACAAAGAAGTGATCATTAATGTCAAAAGAGGGGTTCGACAGGGTGATACCATTTCACCAAAACTCTTCAACACCACCCTCAAGAACATCATGTGACAATTAGAATGGGAAGGAATGGGAGTGATAATACATGGTCGGCAACTACACCACCTCTGCTTCACTGATGACATCGTTCTAATAACACCAAACATTAGCCAAGCAGCACAAATGCTGGCTGACTTTGACGGAGAATGTGGAAAGATAGGTCTACAGCTGAATCTAAAGAAAACTATGTTTATGAAAAATGAGCTAGTTCCAGAGGCCCCATTCACTCTCAATGGAACAAACATTTCTGAGTGCAGCAGTTATGTGTACCTAGGTTGAGAAGTCAACATAATGAACGACCTAAAACGTGAGCTGCTCAGTAGTAAGAGAGCGGCATGGAATGCCTTCAAAGGCATAGAAAAAATAGCTAAAAGGACAAAGAACCTCCAGCTCCAGGCACATCTCTTTGACTCCACCATTCTCCCTGCATTAACATACGCCTCGGATACCTGGGCCCTAAGAAAGCAGGATGAGAATGCTATTCGGGTCTCCCAGAGAGGAATCGAAAGAGCTATGCTTGGAATATCACGCCTCACTCAAGTGAGAGAAGGAATCGGAGTTCTGACCTCCATCACTATTCCAGAATCAGGGACGCTGTCTCATTTTCCAAGGCATCAAAAATCATATGGGCTGGACATGTAATGCAATTGGAGACAACCACTGGACTAGAGCTGTTACCGACTGGATCCCACGGGATGTCAAAAAGATCACGTGGCCGCCCACCTACAAGATGGTCAGACTTGTCTAGACCCTGAAGGAACTGTTTGAGACTCTTCATATTCCTGAATCAACCAGATGCCATTGGGCTACATTGGCACTTATAGGGTCCAATGGAAATGTTACTGGCGTCCGCTCGAGCAAATCGATGAATAACAGGATTCAAGTGATCAAGTGATTATTTTGGTGAACTTAACAGCTCTGTTAGAGGTTCTCTAAATTAATCCAAATATATGAACTAAACTATCAATGATGTGCTATATTTATGTTTCAAAACTTCTGCCCTTCTAAAATATTTTATAAATGTCAAATTCTTTACAACATATGTAATAAATGCAAAAAGATGCATTAAATAGACTAATTCATTTATCTTTTACAGTGATATTAATTTTAAATTTCATTATTGTATTTAAGGTCAGGAGATTTAAGTGTGAACCTGATGTAGGGAGGCAGATTGGGATGGCGTGGGTGGGCTGGGGAGGGTCGATGGCAATAAACTTTCGCCCCAAGTCTGTCAGACCAACCTTTTGGAATCAGGAACCAAGACTTGATAATACCTTCATCAACAATATACCCTAAGGAAGCTTAATCAACATTTCTTTGCCCAGCCCTTAATCCAGTTGCATTCTAGGACAGGAGATCCAACAGGAACAGAGATCAAGAAAAGGAGATTTTCCAACAAGACCACTCCCAAAATCTACCCCCTTGGCAACGGCCCAGGAAATAGAGTTTAATCTATGTTGAAGCTCCATATGGAAGTAGCTTGGGAGGAAACATATATAAGACACCCTGAACAAAGGACAGCACATGTATGCTGCCTGAGCTCATGTGCTGCTTGAGGCCACATAGCTGAAGACATGTGGTGCCTGAGCATATGTGTCACCTGCCTCTCCCCTCTTGAGATGTGTACTCTCTCACTTTCCCTGCTCCTTCCCCTTCCCAAAACCTCCATAATAAAATGTGTTTTACTTCACTGCTCGTCGACTCCTGAAAATTCTTTTTTTGCGAGGAGGACAAGAAACCTGAAGAAACTCTGGGTAACGCCTAAGAGTGACTTTCCTTTTCTGCAGAGAGCAATTCCTCCGCTCCAGTCTGAGTCTGTTATTCCCTCAGAACTCTCGGGTGGTGGGGATCAACTCCCATGCCTGGAGATGAAGTGGACATCAGATGTGGCTTGATGGCCACCTCGTGGGGCTGACGGGACTCAGGCCTATGCCATGCAGGGCTCGTCATAAACTTTATCAGTCCTTAGCCTGCCTAGCCAGTCCCGGGTGGCAGAGGCAACTGCGGAGAAAGTGACCATCTCTAGCTCCTTCCCGCCTCACTTAAGCTTCCAGTGGGGCCCACCTACATCAAATCAATGAATAATTTTATCAGTCACAGGAAATGATTCTGGTCACTCCCATCATTGTGTCCCTGTCTCAAAGCAAAGAAGTACTCAATTTGGTCTTTACCTTTAATGAAATTATGCCATTTCTTATTTTTCAAAGTGCATTTTATAGTGCATTTTAAATTCGGCTCAGAACTCCACCAAGCATGCCAGCTTATCACAGCCCGGCTTCTGCGGCCACTTGCGCCATGCGGTTCATCAATAAATGCTGGATTTAGAGATGACTACAAGAGTATGCTACCCACACGGCAGAGCCTGGCAAGCTACCCATGTCGTATTTGATATGCCAAATACCAGTAACAACCATACTGATGGAATGGTTTGAGGCTCTTTATGTTCCTGGAGCAAGCAGGTGCCCTTGGGCTCTACTAGCATGAGACAGGACATATAGAGATGCTACTGGTGCCTGCTAGAGCCAATGGATTATGAGCGGAGAGACAGTGATAGACAGACAGTGATTTTATAGTAAAGTTAATTAAAACAATGTACATCAATTCAAAAATTAGAAATGGGTATGCTTTGTTTGACTAAGCTGTGGGGACACAGTGGTGCACAGGCTCTGTGATCAGGAGTTACTCTTAGAGATGTGCAGGGGAGTGATACAGGTGAGGCAGAAGCAGCGGGGGAGGGACTCAGGGTTCAGGATTTCCAGAATTTCCTTATTATCCAATATGTCCTTATTATTCAATATTCAATAATTTCCCTATTATTTAATATCTTCAAGAATGAAAATATTGAATATAAGGTTGCTCAGACTCAGAGTTGGAAAGTAGGAAAGTGTTTGGAAAGTAGAAGAGGAGGGAAAAGAACTCCCCTGTGGAGAGGAACTTAGTATAGGACTAAGTTAAAGGTAAGTTTAGTATTAGCCTTTTTATGTTTTTTTTTTTTTTTTTTTTTGCCTTTTTTGGGTCACACCCGGCGACGCTCAGGGGTTACTCCTGGCTCTGCACTCAGGAATTACTCCTGGCGGTGCTCGGGGGACCATATGGGATGCCGGGATTCGAACCCGGGCCGGCAAGGCCAGCCTCGTGCAAGGCAAATGCCCTACCCGCTGGGCTATCACTCCGGCCCCTAGTATTAGCCTTTTTAAAGACCCTTTGCATTGTTATAATCAGATATTACAGGGAATGCAGGAAATCTTTAGCATGGTGTGGTCTGGATGGTTTGAGTCCTTCTGGCCTCGAGGGATTGTTCATTATCTTATTAGTTTTGTGACTACTAGTATGGGGACAGAATTGTATGGTCCTGGGGAACTCCTGGAGTGTTAAGGACAGGGCCTCAGGATGAGGTGGGGCTCGGGAGAAACATAACTGCTGGCAGGGAAATTCTGGGCTTCTCTCTGGTTTGCATGGGGAAGCTGAAGCTCCCTCTTTTGGGACCAGGTATGTAGCCCATAATCAGAACCCGGTCAGCTACTAGCAAGGTCAAGTGCCTATGTCCCCGTCCTATCTCTTTGGCCTATAAAAGTAAATGTCATCAAATTCAATGAGAGATCCTATAAGAAATATGTCATTTTCATTCACAGTTAGGGTTTGTTGATAGATCCTACTGAAACTTCAGTCCTAAGTTGTTAAGTCTTAGAAGTTCATTTATGTCTCATTTGTAAGAATAGAAATATACTGCTTGAGATATATGTGGCTATATTTTAAAAGATTGTGAACAAATACCACAGTTGGAAATAGTGTTGAATATTTCTTCGAATTTATTTGCCTACCCCAAAGTGAGAACCCAGTATCCTTCCCCTTATATTTTACAGTGGACTCACTGTATAAAAAAACCTAGATTTGATTTTTTTATGGTATATTCCCTGTATAATGTCTATATAACCTTTTTTTTTTAGTCGTGGTGGTCTTGCCTCACATACAATACACTCTATATCTGTGGATGGTAATGTCTGGTGCTAAAAGAAAAGAGATAGGAGTCAGAAAGATAACTCAAATGCTTGTAGAATCCATTAGGCCCTATGTTCAATCTCTAGTACCATATGCAGCCCACCTATATTTCACTGAACATTGCATGACCACAGTGATACAGAGCACCACTGGGCATGTGTATCATCATAAATGGAAGCTTTAAACCTGTACAAGAGAGTGAGACCTGCTGGTTATGTTCCCAGGATATTATGAGCACTGCTTGGAAGCCAACCACTCAATAAAAATAGAACACAAAAGAGGCTTAAATTTGGTATTTTCTATAGATAAATAAATAATATATGCCCTGCCTAGAGACTATGTTCATACTTAGTAAGTAAAAATATACACATATGTACCTTAAAAAGTTAACAGTTGTATGAGAACTATTTTTACATGAAAATTACAAACCATGAGTTTGAAACCCATTCTCCTTTACTAGTTATATTATTTTGCATATTTTGTTTATATTATACTTTATATATTTTTGCTGCTTTTAAAAATAACTATACATGTGTCAATATACATATATACAAATATACATACATAATAATTAAATTAAGTTTTGATGATTTTTTAAAAAGGAAAGGAAGACTACAAAGAGACCTGTCAAATTAAGAGTATAATCAATATGGGAATGATGAAGAGTTGGAAAATTATGGTTTAAAGGCGGTTGTGGCAGCTAAATTCTACTTGTATGTACACTTTCTGAATATGCAAATATGATCTCATATTTTATAAAATGTTTTGGCTACAAGTTCAATTTTATCTAGTAATAGAGTATAAAATATGCAGATTAGATATCTTGGGCTTTATTTATTTATTTATTTATTTTATTTATTTATTGCTTTTGGGGGTCACAACTGGCAATGCTCAGGGGTTTCTCCTGGCTCTGCACTCAGGAATTACTCCTGGCGGTGCTCGGGGCACCATATGGGATGCCAGGGATCGAACCCAGGCCTGCACGGACTATCGCTCCAGCCCATGGGCTTTTTTCATTTAAGTGAAAAAAAAAACTTAAAATTTTCATTCTACAGAAGTGAATCAATGTCTATAGAAATATTCCATTCTCATTTTCCAGTCCATTCTGCAGTTTCCTTGACACTGAAACTTTTGAGATAAAAAACTGAAGAACTCTAGAAAACTTCAGTTTTACATTTCCCACATATTATTGCATTAATTATTTTAATAGAAAACCATATAACAATAACATGGCATAACAATTCTCTGGATAATAGTTAGGAAAGGCATGTATGTCTCTAAAGGATATCATTTGTACACCAGGAACATTAAATAGGTTATATTTAATTTCTACATACTTAGTGAGTTTTGTTTTGTTTTTTATTAAAGTACTACGATTTATAAAGTTATCCGTAGTTGAGTTTTAGATATAAAATAGTGCAGACCCTATCTGCCACGTATATAAACTTCTCTCCACCAACGTTCCCAGGCTCCCCCACATACACTTTATCATCAGTCTGTCTTTTTAGCAGGCACCTTTTTAAGTTTGGTTGCTCAACTTTGGGTTTCTAGATTTCAGTGTTGTTTACTCTGTGGTTTGGCTAATTGGCTCCACAATTCCTCAATGTTGCCTTTGTACCTTCCCTGACATGGTCCCATTGCTTACCATCTGTGTCTTCCCCACCTCCTTATGTTTTTACAATGCTGAAATGTTAAAGAAACAGCTGCGAGATGAATTAAGTTATTATATGTATAGAATATGCTATGGCAAGAATTGGTTACTTGTGGCTCCCAAGGTCAAAATTAATGTTAATTATAAATCAACAAATTAAACATGGCAAAGATTAACCAAATAAATCTTTTATGCAGAAAAATCATTCCAATACAAATAAATATTAATTTATTCAGAATAGCAATTAATAAGCAGGTTACAAAGGAGGGTGTTAGGTTTCTTGGAAACTGGAGGGAACAATGGTGATGGGTGATAGATATTGCATTGTTGATATCAATATGCGCCATGATACATGACTTCAAAGTTCTGAGTTAATTACATCCATGTTAATTACATCCATGGTTTGATCACTTGATCACTTGAATCCCGTTATTAATCGATTTGCTCGAGCGGGCTCCAGTAACATTTCCATTGGACCCTATCACGTGCCAAAGTAGCCCAATGGCATCTGGTTGATTCAGGAATATGAAGAGCCTCAAACCGTTCCTTCAGGGTCTTAACAAGGAAGTCTGACCATCTTGTAGGTGGGTGGCCACATGATCTGTTGACATCCCCTGGGATCAGGTCAGTAATGGCGCTAGTCCAGCGGTTGTCTCCAAATCGCATTACATGTCCAGCCCATCTGATTTTCGATGCCTTGGCAAACGAGACAGCGTCCCTGATTCCGGAATAGTGGTGGAAGTCAGAACTCTGGATTCCTTCACTCACTTGAGTGAGACATGATATTCCAAGCAGAGCTCTTTCGATTCCTCTCTGGGAGACCCGAATAGCATTCTCATCTGCTTTTGTAGGGCCCAGGTCTCTGAGGCGTATGTTAATGCAGGGAGAACGGTGGATTCTAAGAGATGTGCCTGGAGCCGGAGGTTCTTTTGTTCTTTTAGCTATTTCTTCAATGCCTTTGAAGGCACTCCATGCCGATCTCTTCTTCCTGCACAGCTCAGGTTTTGGGTCGTTCATCATGTTGACTTCTCGACATAGGTACAAATAACTGCTGCATTCAGAGATGTTTGTTTCATTGAGAGTAAATGGGGCCTCAGGAACTAGTTCATTCTTCATGAACATAGTTTTCTTCAGATTCAGCTGTAGACCTATCTTTCCACATTCTCGGTCAAAGTCAGCCTGCATATATGCCTCTTGGCTAATGTTTGGTGTTATTAGAATGATGTCATCAGCGAAGGGGAGGTGGTGTAGTTGCTGACCATCTATCTTCACTCCCATTCCTTCCCATTCTAATTGTCGCATGATGTTCTCGAGGGTGGCGCTGAAGAGTTTAGGTGAAATAGTATCACCCTGTCGAATCCCTCTTTTGACATCAATGATCATTTCTTTGTAGAATGGTGAGTTCCTGGTGGTGAATCCGTAATACAGCTCACGAAGGATCTTCATGTATTGGGTTTGAACGCCCTGTTTGGCTAGGGCTTCGATGACAGCTTCAGTCTCCACAGAATCCACACTCTGCAGCTGGGAAGATCTCCCACCCAGCGTATTAATCCAGTCTCCAGCCCACAGATTAATCCAGTCTCCAGCCTGGCCTCTCAGACACCCAGCCTACAAAGACCCACCCTGCAGAGACCCGCACTTCAGAGGAGAGTATTTCAAGCCAGGAATGCTTGAGCCTAAGACACAGGTACACCCAGCGGAGCAGGAACCAGCATTCCCTGTTGTGTGAAGCCGCTGCCACGTAATTTACCTCCAAATTACCATAAATATTCTACGCACCACTCTGAGAGAGCCCCACAAATAATGAGAATATAGCGCCCTCATGGCAGAGCCTGGCAAGCTGTCCAATGCGTGTTCGATATGCCAAATCCAGTAACAAAAAATGTTTATTTTCCTGACACCAAAAGAGCACTTAATACGGACAGCAGCAGTAAGAAAGGCGAAGAAGCAGTGCCAGATAAAATTTCACGGTCATCCTAGGCTGCCAAAACGAAGAAGGACTAAAATGACTGTCTGTACTTTCAATGCATGTACGCTGGCATCGGAAGCATATATTGAGGATGTGATGGTCCAAGCGCAAAAGATCAAGCACAACATTATTAGTCTGACTGAGACAAGGAGGCGCCAGTAGCATCATGCTCTATTTGACACCAAAGAATTGTTCCTTGGAACATTGGACCGAAAGAGGCATCGGTGGCGTTGGTGTCCTAGTCAACACAAACATGGCTGTTAACATTGATTCATTTGAATGCCTAACAAACCGAATAGGATGACTACACTTGAGGAGATGTGGCCCACTGCCATCAATTTCTATCTTCATTGTCTATGCACTAACATCCACATACAAAGAAGACCGAAATTGAGAAATTCTACATGGAATTGGAGAAGTTCTATAAAAAAGATCACACCTTCTACAAGATATTTTAATGCCAAGATAGGACCAAGAATATTGGCTGAATAACTCCACATCGGGACCCATATCCTATAATGGAATGAACAGGGTGAGAGACTCTCTGAGTTCATCATGTCCACCAAGACCATTCATGGGAACTCACAGTTTCAGAAGGATGAAGCAAAACGTTGGACATGGGAATCTCCTGGCAGACAGTTCCACAATGAAATTGACCACATCATCTTCAATCGATGTTTTTTTCTGACCGATGTTGCTGTCGTCCCCAAATTCCAAACAGGATCGGACCACCATCTCCTTCATGCAAAATTCTACTTCCCGCAATGGGGAGAAAAGGCTGCAAAGTTTAAGAAGAGAACTCCCAGAATGACCACCAACTGGGAACTCTTTGGCACCATTGCAGCAACATGGGAAGATACCATCATTGACAACATCGATGAAGAATACAACCGACTGGTTCAGCACCTCCATGATTGTGCGAAGAGTGCCGAGAGAGAGAGAAAGACACAAAAGGACACTTATCTTCAGAAACTCTTGAGGTCATTTGCCAACGTGGCAAGTCGCGAGCCTCAGGAGACCAAGTGCTAACATCCAAGCTTGCTAAACGGTGCAGAGAAGCTATAAAAGAAGACCTCAAAGACAGAAGAGCAGAAATACTGGAAGATGCAGAAGAAGCCAGGAAAAGCATTCGCACTGCCCGCCTGTCCTTTGCCAACTATAAGACCAAGATGACTGCCCTCCGATGCCCTGATGGATCTATCACATCTTCCAGAAAGGCAATGGAGAAGATTATCCAGGACTTCTACTCAAATCTCTTTTTTTTAAGTATTTTATTATACCACCGTGAGATATACAAATAAAAAGATATACAATTAAAAAGTTCATGTTTGGGTTTTGGTCATACAGTGTTTCAGCACCCGTCCCTCCACCAGTGCCCATCTCCCACCACCAACATCCCCGGTTCCCTCCCCTTCCCCAGCCCTGCTCCATGGCAGGTTCTTTATTTCTTTCCCTTTCTCTCTCTTTCTCTTTTCCTTCCCTTCCAGATTATGGATTACAGAACATACATTAAAAGGTTGTCATGTGAATCCTTTTGCCTCTATTTAATGCTCAGTTCTAGGTTGGCATTAGTACCCTCGACTATTATTAGCACCCTGTTCCATTTTCTGTCTTACCTAACCTCTGACTCCCACACGTTTGTGATAATCTCCACCTTTGACAAGACCTCCTGATGTATGTTTCACTTGACCTTGGATATTGGTATCATAATATGTACATATATATTTATGCCATGCAAATAAATGCAGTCATTCTGTATCTGTCTCTCTCCTTCTGGCTAATTTCGCTCAACATAATCTTCTCCATGTCCATCCATTTATAGGCAAATTTTATAACTTCATTTTTCCTAACAGCTGCATAGTATTCCATTGTGTAGATGTACCAAAGCTTCTTTATCCAGTCATCGATTTTCGGGCACTCTGGTTGCTTCCAGATTCTGGCTATTGTGAATAATGCTGCTATGAACATCAAAGTAGGGATGGTGTTTCCGCTGCGTATTTTTGGTTTCCCAGAGTAGATTCCCAGGAGTGGTATGGCTGGGTCAAATGGGAGTTCAATTTCTAGTCTTTGGAGGAAAGTCCATATTGTTTTCCAGAAAGGCTGTACCAGCCGGCATTCCCACGAACAATGGATGAGTGTCCCCTTTTCCCCACATCCACGCCAGCACTTGTTGTTCTTGCTCTTTTGAATATGTGCCAGTCTCTGTGGTGTAAAGTGGTATCTCATTGTTGTTTTGATTTGCATCTCTCTGATGATTAGTGATGATGAGCATTTTTTCATATGTTTTTTGGCCATTCGAATTTCTTCCCTTGCTGAAGTTTCTGTTCTCAAATCTCTTTAATAGTCACATCCACCTGCCCACATACCAAATTCCACAGGATGGATATGTCATTCCCAACATTCTCCCTTCTGAAATCCGACATGCCATCTCATTGGTAAAGAAGGGAACAGCACCAGGCCCAGACAAAGTCAGACCCGAACACCTGAAGGTTCTGCCATCGGTACTCATCAATACACTAGTTTGGCTCTTCACACGCTACCTGTCCAAATGCAAGGTGCCCTCCCAATGGAAAACCAGCAGGACAGTTCTACTGTTCAAGAAGGGAGACATTCCACGACATCGGCAACTATCGCCCCATCTGCCTGTTGTCTGTCATCTACAAGCTGTTTACACGAGTCATCCTGAACAGGATTAGCAGAACACTAGATGAAGGACAACCATGTGAGCAAGCAGGTTTCCGGAAAGGATTCAGCACAATCGACCATATCCACACAGTAACCAACTCATTGAGGTTTTTAGGGAGTACAAGATGCCGCTCTGTCTCATGTTCATCCATGGTTTAAAATATTTTATATTCATGTTTTAAAACATTTGGGAGATTCGGTACAATTATGGCTATATAATCACTTATCACTTATCTTCCCATTGTTAATTGATTTTCTCAAGTGAGCATGATACTCTAAGCATGGCTCTTTAGGTTCCTCTTTGGGCTACCCTAATAGTGTTCTTATTCTGTTTTTGTAGGGCCCGGTCTTAGAGGCATATATTAGTACAGGAAGAATGGTGGAGTTGAAAAGTTGTGCCCTGAGTAGGAGGTTCTTTGTCTTCTTTACCACTTCCCGATGCTCTTGAAGGAGTTCCATTCTTCTCTCTTACTCCTGCATAGTTCAGGTGCTAGGTCCTTCGTCATGTTGATTTCTCAACCTAGGTACACATAACTGCTGCCAGACATGTTCATTCTGTTGAGAGGAAATGGAAAGTCAGGAACTAGTCCATTTCTCATGAACATTGTCTTCCTGAAATTCAGCTGCAGTCCAACCTTTCCACACACTCAGCAGCATTTGTGATGCTAGACTGATATTTGGTGTTATTAGTATGATGTCATCAGCAAAGCAGAGGTGGTGTAGTTGCTGACTATATCCTCACTCCTGTTCCTTCTCATTCCAGTCATCACATGATGTTCTCAAGGGTTGCACCAAAGAGTTTCAGTGAAATGGTATCTCCCTGTAGAACCCCTCTCTTTATGTTGATGATCACTTCCCTGTAGAATTGAGAGATCCTGGTAGTGAATCTATAGAACAGCTCACAGAGGATCCTGACATACGGTTGTGTTGGTATTCCTCATCAATATGAACTTAGCCATGAACATTGATTCATTCAAATGCCTACCAACCTGAATCGGATGCTTATACTTGAGTAGATTTGGCTCATTGCCAGAAGTTTCTATTCTATGCACCAACACCAACTATTATGAAGAAGGAATTGAAAAATTCTACTTGGAGCAGGAGAAGTTGTATTAAGAAGACAACACCTGCTACAAGATCATTGTCTGTGATTTTAATACTAAGATATGACCCAGAAGGTTGCCAAAAGAATTCCACATCAGGACTCATGGCCTAGAATGAATGAACAGGGTGAAAGACTGAGTTCATCATGTTGACCAAGATCATCCATGGTAACTCACCGTTCCAGAAGGCCAAATCTAAACACTTGACATGGGAGTTTCCCAGTGGGCTATTACACAATGAACTGTCATATTTAATCAATGGTTTTGCCTGACTGATGTTGCTGTTGTTGCAAAGTTCCAGACAGGATTAGACCACCGTCTCCTTCATACAAAATACAGAGCAGGGGAAAAAGGGCTGCAAATTTAGGAAGAGATCTCCCAGAACTACCACCAACGGCTAGCCCTTTGGCACCATTGCAGCAACATGGGAAGATTCCTTCACTGACAACATTGATGAGGAATATGATTGACTGGTTCAGCACCTCCATGATTGTGCGAGGACTGCCAAGAGCAAGAAAGCTACAAACAGACGCCTGACTACATAATAACAATAACGGTAGGTAACTGTTGGGGTTAAGTGGGGTCTCCAACAATGTTAGAGCTCAGCAGCTCCTGTGCATTAGGGGCCCATAACTGTTCTCCTTGAAATATGAACAAAGGAGCAGTTCATTGACAATCAGTGGCTATTTAGTTCAAGTGTGGTCAGATATTTATAGAGGCCTGGTGAAGGATTGGGGGGTTAAAAAGAGGTTATTGAACTTTGGTCCTCAAATAATGAATAGATGTAAAAGACCCTTTCTTCTGGGGACATTCTACTAGGGGACTCCTGCCAGGCATGGCATCCTACCCCAATTATAGAAATGCCCCAGAACAAGGGAAGAATTCTATCTAATGGAATATTGCTTTCTCCTTTCCTCTACTGTAAGGAATACAAAAATCAAATTATATTTACATCTTAATCATTTGGTACATACACAGCAAGAGATATAAACTTTTATATACACTCTGGATTAAGCTTAAAATGATCACTCTAGATTCATGGTGTAGGATGACAAGACCTAACTAGTTTAGGATCTTTGCTATTTAATCTACTTACAGTTTAAGCTATTTACATGTCCTTAAGCCAGGGCTCATTCTAATGATATCTCTCTTCTGTGTAAACACTAATAGAGAGTGTAACATTTCCACTAGTCATTTTGAATCTGACTTAATAGCTTCTGAAATATTATTATAATCTCTACTATGATTTCAATGTTATCTAGATTGGGCACAACTCCTTGTAATACCAATTGGTCCCAGCATGGGACAGTTAGAATTTAAGGAGACCGCCACCCTGGCTATATTGAGACTACCACTTAAGATTAAAGGAAGAATCATATTGGTTTGCCCTCAAGCAGGCCAGGATGACCCTTTCAGTAAACAGAGGACAAGATACTTAGAATTACCCTGGTGTGGATTATAAATAAGAAGGACCTTGTGGGTACCATCTAGGTTGCAAAAAGTCCATGAAATTATCATGTGTTTCTCCCCTTGAATATACCTCTGTTAAGATTTATTTCTTTATTGCAGCCTTATCTCTCTCTCTCTCCAGTGTTTTAACATAAGAGATAATCTTAGAGGAAGGGGGCTAGACCCTGGCTTAATCCTTGATTTAGACAGGAAACAAGTGTGGCACCATCCTAGAGTGGCACCACCCTACATCTACACCTAGAAGCTGATTTGTTGATTTTTGTTAACACTACCCTCCTGATGATAGGATTACTTTTGAATATATAAAGGAACTTGAGGTAAATCTATCAACTTTAGTGGGAGACTTGGGCCATAGCCCATGGTTGAAGTTCTGACCAAGAGCTAGAGGTGTGGGGAATCCCATTATCTTGGATTGTTCTGGTGTGGCTTGTTTTAGTAACAGCCTTTTGGAACTGCGATGGACTCCTGAGTTTTCATCCATTTCGCACTGGCCTTGGAGGAAGAAAGGAACCCGTTTCCTGATACTATTGGCGACCTTAGCAGCTCCCAACATATGGTAAAGGGTGTATTCCAGATTATAATCCTCAGGCCAGGTTTGTTTTTTTTCTAATTCCAACAGAGTCCTTAACAGATTGCTTATTTTGGGTCATGACAGTATTTGATCTATGACCATGCTCTGAACTTATTATACTTCTTATGGCACTTAGCCTGTCCGTGTTGAGGCCACGGTAGCCTCATATATATATATACACACACATATATATGTTTATATATATATGTATATATGTATATATATATATGTTTTTGCTTTGGGCCTTCCAAGTTCTGCAACAATTTTGAAACTATAAGGAACTCTCATTTTGACATGTAAGGAACAATGATCAATTTTAGAGCAACAGAGGTTTAAGTTAGGTAAATATGACAGATTAATCCGGCCCAGAGCCTCACAACAAGCCAGACGACCCTCCACTCCATGAGGACCTCCATTTTCCACACCGGACTTCCCCCTCGTCAGTGTCTGGTGAGGACTGAAGTTTTTTCCTCAGTTGGTGAAAGGCAAAGGAGAACTGTATAGGGTCCCATACAAAACTCATGTCATTTACCTAATCACGTATTGATGCTACATCCACATGCCATCACAATGGGGATCAAGTTTAAACTCAAATTTCTGGAGAATACACGAACACATTCTACTAGCAAATTACTATTATTATCAATAATTTTAGTAAAATAAGTATGTTTTCTTATAAATTATATTCAATAAGATATAAATGTTAAAATTCTCTCTTAAGACTACATGTACAATTGCTACAAATAAAAATTTCAATGCAGTAACTCTAGTTACATGTCCCTATACTATTTTAGCAATGCCATGTCATTTTTCTCATTTATTGAACCAGTACACAACTGGATAGGAATTTGTAAATTCTCCTCTCTACAATTACCAAATTGTAGCATAATATATCTGAAAAATAACCTTATCACTTATGTATTGCCTATAAAACACTTTTACAAGAGAATTGCATGATGGAACTATAGCCAATAATTTCATATTCTGTGACAAATTTAAATAAAAACAATTGTCTTGAAATATAATTTAAAAAATTGTCCTGCAATATAATGTAAAACATTTTTGTCATATCAAAATATTTATCTTGTTATTCAAAAGTCAGTCCCTAATTTTCTAAGAAACATCACTGTCAGTCTTCCTGTTCATCATCGATTGGCTCGAGAGGACACCAGTAACATCTCCATATGTCCTGTCTCATGCTAGTCCAGCCCAAAGGCACCTGCTTGCTCCAGGAACATAAAGAGCCTCAAATCATCCATTAGGTCATGGGAATGAGGTGTAAAATTGTTACTGCCATTTGGCATATCAAATACGACACAGGTAGCTTGCCAGGCTCTGTAGTGTGGGTAGCATACCCAAGAAACATACATTCCATAAAATAATCTTTAAGGATATATATCATGAGAACATATATATCATAATGAGAAGAATCATTCGGAAAATTCATGGCCTAGAATGTAATGAAAGAGTGAGTGACTATCTGGAGTTCATCATGTCCACCAAGAACATTCATGGAAACTCACAATTCCAGAAGTCTGAATCGAAACGTTGGACATGGGAATCTCCTGGTGGACAGTTCCACAATGAAATTGACCACATCATATTCAATCAATGGCTGTGCCTGACCAATGTCACTGTCATCCCAAAATTCCAAACAGGATTGGACCACTCTCTTCTTCATGCAAAATTCTACTTCATGAAATGGGGAGAAAAGTCTGCAAAGTTTAAGAAGAGAACTCCCAGAATGACCACAAACTGGGCACTCTTTGGCACCATTGCGGCAACATGGGAAGATAAAATCATTGATGACATTGATGAAGAATACAACCAACTGGTTCATCATATCCATGATTGTGCAAAGAATGCCGAGAGAGAAAAAAGAAACGAATGGATGCCTGTCTTCAAAAACTCTCAGCTCATTCACCAATGTTGCAAGGCATGAGCCTCAAGCAAACAAAAGCTAACTTCCAAGCTTGCAAAGCAGTGCAGAGAAGTGGTAAAGGAAGACCTCAAAGGGAGAAGAACAGCAATACTGGTCGGTGCAGCAGAAGCCAGGAAAAGCATTCCTAATGCCCGCCTGTCGCTTGCCAACTATAAAACCAAGATGAATGCCCTTCGACATCCTGATGTGTCTATCACATCTTTGGGAAAGACAATGGAGAAGATTATCCATGATTTCTCCTCAGATCTCTTTGATAGCCCACCTGCCCACGTATCAAATTCCGCAGGATGGATATGTCATTCCCAACATTCTCCCTTCTGAAATCTGACATGCCATTTCATTCATAAAGAAGCAAACAGCACCTGGCCCAGACAAAGTCAGACTCGAACACCTGAAGTTTCTGCCATCAGTACTCCTCAATACACTGGCTCGGCTCTTCACATTCTACCTGTCTGAATGCAAGGTGCCCTCCCAATGGAAAACCAGTAGGACAGTTCTGTTCAAGAAGGGAGACATTGGAAGCTATATCCCCTCCTGCCTGTTGTTTGTCATCCAAAAGCTGTTCACTTGAGTCATCCTGAACAGAATTGGCAGAACATTAGATGAAGGTCAACCATAAGAGCAAGCTGGCTTCTGAAAAGGATTCAGCACAATTGACCATATCCACACGGTAACCAAGCTCATTGAGGTTTGTAGGGAATTCAAGATGCTTCTCTGTCTCACATTCATTGATTTAAAGAAAGTCTTTGAATCTGTTGAGATTGATTTGGTCATCAAAGCCCTAGCTAAACAGGGTGTTCAAACCCAATACATCAAGATTCTTCTTGAGCTCTAGTATGGATTCAACACCAGGATCTCACCATTCTACAAGGAAGTGATCATTTTTGTCAAAAGAGGGGTGCGACAGGGTAATACTATTTCACCAAAACTCTTCAGTGCCTACATCGAGAATATCATGTGACAATTAGAATGGGAAGGAATGGGAGTGTAGATAGATGGTCGACAACTATACCACCTCACTTCGCTGATGACATTGTTCTAATAACACCAAACATTAGCCAAGCAGCACAAATGCTGGCTGACTTCGACCGAGAATATGGGAAGATATGTCTACAGCTGAATCTCAACGAAACAATGTTTATGAAAAATGAACTAGTTTCAGAGGCACCATTCACTCTCAATGGAACAAACACCTCTGAATGCAGAGTTGGGGCCAGAGCGATAGTCCAGTGGGTAGGGTACTTGTCTTGAATATAGCAGTTATGTGTACTTAGGTTGAGAACTCACCATGATGAATGACCTAGCACCTGAGCTGTGCAGGAGGAAAAGAGCGGCATGGAACACCTTCAAGAGCATCGAAGAAATAGCTAAAAGACAAAAAACTTCCAAATCAGAGCACTCTTCAATTCCACAGTTCTTCCTGCATTAACATACACCTCAGAGACCTGGGCCCTAGAAAGCAAGAAGAGAATGCTGTTCAGCTCTTCCGAAAATAAATCGAAAGAGCTGTGCTTGGAATATCATGCCTCACTCAAGTGAGAGAAGAAATCTGAAGTTCTGACCTCTGTCAATGACCCAGAATCACGGATTCTGTCTCTTTTGCCAAGGTGTCGAAAATCAGATGAACAGGACATGTAATGCAATTTGGAGACAACCAACCACTGGACTCCAGCTGTTACTGTCTGTATCCCATGGGATGTCAAAAGATCACGTGGCTGCCCACATACATGATGGTTATACTTCTTCATAAAGACCCTGAACGAACGGTTTGTTTGAGGTGCTTAGTATTCATGTAGCAAGCAGATGCCATTGGGCTACACTGGCACATGATAGGGCCAAATGGAAACATTACTAGCATGTGCTCAACTAAATAGACGAATAACGGGATGTCTAATGATCAATTGATCAAGTGGCTAACGAGAAGATAAGTTTGTACTGTAGGAAATATGTCATTTATTTAGTTTAGTGTGAGTAAGAACTTCCAGAGTATATGGGCCCAACATAAAAGAAAATATAAAAGAAAAACAAACCCCCAAAATATTATTGCTGTTTACTTATTTATATAACAAGTAGAGATAAGGAAAGGTTTTGACACTTCAGATTTCAAGAGAAAAATATACCTGATATTTACAAATTGTTATTTGTATTTAAGAAAATAATTATTGGGGCAGGAGCAACAGCACAGTGCCAGGGCATTTGCCTTGCATGCGGCCAGGCCCTGGTTTGATCTCTGGCATCCATATGGTCCCCGAGCACCGCCTGGAATATTTTCTGAGTGCAGAGCCAGGAGTAGCCCCTGAACATTGCCGAGTGTGACCCAAACAGAAACTTTCACAAGGAAGAAATTCGAATGGCCAAAAGGCATATGAAAAAATGCTCATCATCACTAATCATCAGAGAGATGCATATCAAAACAACAATGAAATATCATCTCACACCACACAGACTGGCCCATATCCAATAGGGTAATAACAACAAGTGCTGGCGTGGATGCAGGGATAAGGGGACTGTCATACATGTCGGTGGGAATGTGGGAATGTTGTACAACCTTTCTGGAAAACAATATGGACATTTTCTAGTCCAAAGACTAGAAAATGAGCTCCCTCTGGCCCAGCCATACCACTTCTGGGAATATACCCTGGGAAGCCAAAAACACACAGCAGAAACACCAACCACACTTTTGTTTTCATAGCAGCACTATTCACAATAGCCAGAACCTGGAAACAACTAGTATGCCCGAGAACTGATGACTGGATAAAGAAACTTTGCTACATCTACACAATGGAATACTATGTAGCTGTTAGGAAAAAATTAAGTTATGAAATTTGCCTATAAGTGGATGGACATGGAAAGGATCATGTTGAGTGAAATTAGTCAGAAGAAAAGAGAGTGATATAGAATGGCTGTATTTATTTGCATGACAGCATGACATATATATATATATATATATATATATATATATATATATATATATATATATATAATGACACCAAAATCCAATGCCAGGCAAAATGTGGATCAGGTCTTACCAAAAGTAGAAATGACCACAAACGTGTGGGAGTCAGAGGTTATGTAAGATAGAAGGGAACATGTGTGACTAATACCAACCTAGAACTGAGCATTAAATACAGGCAAAAAATGCACATGATGTCCTCTAAGTGTATGTATTGCAATCCACAATATGTAAGATAAGGAAAAGAGAGGGAGAGAGAAAAGAGATAAAGAAACTGCCATGGATGCAGGCTATGGGAGGGGGAGGGAATTGGGGACATTGGTGGTGGGAAATGGGCACTGGTGGAGGGCGGGGTGCTGGAACACTATATGACGGAAACCTCCAAACCCAAACAACTTTGTAATTGTATATTTCACGATGGTATAATAAAATATTAAAAATGCAAAAAAACATTATTATTATTATTAATGTTATTTATCTTGGCTACTTCTGCCAACAGGAGAGTTTTTCCAAAAGTTTTAAAATCGAAAACAGCCTGTGGCCAATTTGCATTCATTTTTCTAGGTAAGCGGAGGCATGTCTGCAAATATCCCATAGATTCCAAAGGGATGTTTTGATTTCATGAGAACCCTGGAAGGGAGATGATTACTCACAGTTCCTTGTTCTGACTGGAAAGCTATCACTTCCATTTCTTGCTTTGGGATAACAGAGTGCAAGAAAAGAACAAGGCAAACTGGATGTGGTGAAAGCAAAAGAAAATAAGAAGTATGTTTTGCTTGGCAAGTGTGAAGTTTTGCTTGGCAATGTGCAAAATAAACTTTGTGAAGTTTATTTTAAGTCACTCAGTCAGTCAGTAAGTCAATATTTTTTGACAAAAGATATTGTCAGGTGGTGGAGAGATAATACAGAGCAAGGCATTTGCCTTGTATGTGAACAATGCTTTTGATCCCCAACACCTTATATGGTACCCTGAGATCTGTCAAGAATTATCCCTGAGTGCAGAGACATCAGTAAGCCCTGAACATCATGTGTGTGAACCCAAAACAATATGAATAAATAGAAAAAAAACAAATAAATTTAACTATTAACTTAAGGAGCATTGAGATTATTTGTTTATGCGAATATAATTTCTCAGGAGTATTAATAAAGTGAAAACTGGTATTAAAACCACTAGAAACAATATGAAAAGGGCATAGATGAAAGTTTATCTAAGGAGTAGATATTCTGAAAAAGGATTCATAATCATTGCACACTTTGCTGAATTCTAAAGTGCTTCATGATGAAAAACAAAAACAAAAAAGAATGGTGGTAAGTCTAATAGATTGTTTTCCCCCACTCTTTACATTGACTTCTTAACAAAATACAAGCTTTTATGTCAATTTTATTCTTCAAGGACACAGTTTAATGCTACTGCATCACAAAGTTGTACAATACAAATTTTTATATTATAACATGAATTTGTGTCTGTGATATCACCTATATAAAATATTTATAACATATCATACTGAGAAGCATATAGTTATATACTATCACAAGTCACATTTTAACTTATCAAAACTTAGGTGGGTCATTTGACATTAATATTCAAGATTGACTATCAATTTTTCAGATCATATCTCTAATATCTAATACTTATTTTTGTGATAATGGGCAAAATGTTCAAGATCTAGGTTTAATTTTATTTAAAAATGGTCACAATAGAATTTATACTTTTGAGTCTTTTTAGCTTATGCTTTTGTGCTCAAATCTATACTCACTGCTCAGTCCAGATTTGTGTTTTGGGTGTGGCTTCTAGTTGTGCTCAATTTTTCAGGGTGTTCAGGAACTTTGAGGTTCAGTTGCTAGAACTCAGGGTTCCTCTAGACAAGGCATATATTATTTTTTAATTTATTATACCATGGTGAGATATACAATTACACAGATGTTTTTGTTTGGGTTTCAGTCATATCGCGTTCCAGCACACATTCTTCCACAAATGCCCATTTCCTACCAGCAATGTTCCCTGAGTCCTCCCTCCACTCCAGCTTGCCTCTATGGCAGGCACTTTACCTCTCATTCTCTCTTTCTTTTTCTCTCTGTCTTTCTCTCTCTCCCTTTGCTTATATTCAATGCTCAGTTCTAGGCTACTATTATCATTTCCAACAATTATTAGAACATAGTTCCCTTCTCTGTCCTGAAGTCCCCAGAGCAGCAATAGGTAGGAATAGTAGACCAAAGAGGCATGGTTAGAGTTCTGCAGTACTGTCTCTGAGCTGGGTTTCCTCATATCCCTCTAACCAGGCTATTCAAATAATTTTATATTTCTCATTTTTAAAAAAAATCTAGGTTTCAGCTTTCACTTTTTGATTTTTTGTGTCTGTAACTATTGAAAAGGCTACAAGTACTCCCTCTATATCTCCCGATAATGAGTCAAATCTTCACTTGTTCTGTAGAATTGATTATCACTGTATCACTGTCTTCCCGTTCATCGTCGATTTGCTCGAGCAGGCACCAGTAACATCTACATATGACCTGTCTCATGCAAGTAGAGCCCAAGGGCACCTGCTTGCTCCAGGAACATAAAGAGCCTCAAACCATTCCCTCAGGTCATGGGAATGAGGTCTATAATTGTTACTGGTATCTGGCATATAAAATACAACACGGGTAGCTTGCCAGGCTCTGCTGTGCTGGTAGCATACTCTTGTAGTCATCTCAAAATCCAGCATTTATTGATGATAAATGAGCCAGGCTGTGGTAGGCTGGTCTGCTGGGTGGAGTTCTGACGAGAGTGAAGTCCAAATGTGGAAAATGGAGGTCCTCATGGAGTGGGGGTCATCTCGCTAATTGTTTGGCTCTGCTGGGGTGGCGGGTCAGGGCTAGAACCTGCCGTCCCTCCCAGGCACCTCATGAGCGGCTAGGCACAGTGAGAGCCAGTAGCAGCTCTGCCCCATGTCTGTCCAACAAAGATTATGCCAAGGACTAATCCCAAGATTATCTCTTAGGTAAAACACTTGAGAGAGAGAGGGGGGGCTGCTATAAAGAGAATTCTATAATTCTATTCTATTTATAGAATTGATTATAACCATGTAAAAATCACTTTAAAAAAATCTATGCATTTTTAATACGTTCTCCTATTTGGGCAGAAAATAAATGTATTAAGCTTTTAAATGTTTTTGAGTCCAAAGTCCTAGTAAAATATGTTGTATAAATTCAGTAAAATAAACTAGGAAAAATAACAAAAATATAACCAAAAAATCTTCAGTCACTAAGGAATTAATAAACAGTGAATTTATAAATAACCCATGGTTATAAAATTTACCACGTATTTAAAACACATGAATAAAGATGAAAAATATCAAAACTTAGATATAGTAAAACATTAGTGAACTCTTTATCCTTAAATGGATATATTAAGAAAGAAAAATTGAAAAGTTGTGCTCTAATCCATATCTCAGTTCTAATCTGTATCTCAGCAAGCTAATGAAATTTAACATCACCCAAATACATGATGTTAACAGGCTTTTTGTTTGTAATTTTTTCTGGCTACTTTTCTCAACAGGAGCATTTTTCTAAAGTTTTTAAAATCTAAAACAGCAGCATGTAATAGTTCACATTCATTTCTCCAGGTAAGCAGAGACATATCTACTAATATGCCATAGCTCCCAATGGGATCATTCAGTTTCAAGAAAACCCTGGAAGGGAGATTATTATTCACATTTCCTTGTTCTGATTAGAAAGCTAACACTTCCCTTTCTTACTGAGGTATTGGAGATGCTGTTAATTATTTTGTATACTTAAGAAATTATAAAAATGTTCAACAAACCAATCCAGAAATTCGTAGTAAACAGAACACTTTTGATTACATCACAGTTTTAAAAAATTACTAAGAATAGCAGAGGAAAATTATATGCTTTCCTATTGTTTTATGTAAGCAACTTAAACAAAATAGAAACTCATTAAACTGATTAATACCCTGATGTTAATAAACTATGTGCACTACAATGATAAATGTAAATAATATTTGTCTTACATGCAACCTGACCCTGGTTTATACTTTCACAAAGTGTAAGCTATACAAAAGAAATGTGAGAACAGTATGATTCTAACAGATGAAAAGAAATTAAACAAAATGTGATAGTTTTGATATGATTTTATTTCACTGCCACTGCCTTCCCGTTCATCATCGATTTGCTCGAGCGGGCACCAGTAACATCTCCATATGACCTGTCTCATGCAAGTAGAGCCCAAAGGCACCTGCTTGCTCCAGGAACATAAAGAGCCTCAAACCATTCCATCAGGTCATGGGAATGAGGTCTATAATTGTTACTGGTATCTGGCATATCAAATACAACATGGGTAGCTTGCCAGGCTCTGCCGTCTGGGGTAGATGATTTTATTTAACAATTGAAAAATGGAATAAAAATATCAAAACACTTATAGAAATCATAACGTAATGGTGGAATAGTAAACAGTAAAGTTATAAATACCCCATTGGTCATAAAATTTAAATTTTTAGACCCTTGATTATAAAAATAGTAAACACTTTCTTCTGAGATCCTAAATCGGAGAGGAAGACTAGATGGTTCTGTGAAACTCTACTGGAGTTCAAAGTTGGGAATCAGAGAACTTCTTTCTTTAACTAGCAGTAGGATTAGAATAGCAGAAATTAAATTGTTGAACAAATGATAAGCAAGTACACAGATACAATATTAATATTTTAATATTTCAAATATTTAATATTTGACATAGATACATGGGACAGAGCTGCTACCAGTTCTCCCCGTTGTGCTGCCTGTGCTCCATTAATCATGTGGTGGCTGGGAGGGAGGATAAGTTCCAGCCCGAGCCCACCATCCTAATAGTGCTTCAGAAGAATCCAGAGGAACTCCTGCACCATGCTGGAAGCTTTTTGCATCATCCGGACTCCACAGCTCATCAGAGCTCCACCCAAGAGAGAAAGCTGATCACAAGCCCTGCTTGTCAGGCTCCACCCTACAGAGAAGCCAGGTATGCTTGAACCAGAGACATGGGGCAGAGTTGATACTAGCTCTCCCCATTGTGCACAGCTGCTTTGGGGCCACATGGTTCATCAGTAAATTACCTGGAGTATTCCACATGCCGCTCTCGGAGAGCCTGGAAAGCTACCGAGAGTATCCCTCTTGCACTACAGAACCTGTCAAGCTGTCCATCGCATATTCTATATGCCAAAGCCAATAAAAACAATGAATCTCATTCCCTCATCCTGAAAGAACCCTAAATATGGCAGCTTTAAGAAGGACAAGCAAGAAGAGGATGATAAAATCTCAGGGACAAACTAGGCTACCAAAACGAAGGACTAAAATAACTGTCTGTATTTTCAGTGTATGTATGCTGGCATCGGAAGCATAGATTGAGAAGCTGATAGTGCAAGTGTGAAAGATCAAGCACGACATCATTTGTCTGACTGAGACAAGAATATGTTAATCACATCAAGCCATTATTGACACCAGAGAACTGTTCCTCAGAACATGCAACAAAAGAGGCATTGGTGTCCTTGTCAACACAAACCTGACCAGGAACATTGATTTATTTGAGTGCTTAACAAATTGTATAGATAATTACATCTGAATAGATGTGACTCACTGCCGGCAATTTCTATTTTTGTCTATGCACCAACATCCACATACAAGGAATAAGAAGTTGAGAAATTCTACGTGGAACGGGAGGAGTTCTGTAAAGAAAACTACACATTCTACAGGATCATGGTTAGTGATTTTAATTCAAAATAGGAACTAGAAGATCATACAAAGAACTTCACATCAGGATCCATGGCCTAGTATGGAAAAAATCAGTGTGAGAAACTATCTGGAGTTCATCATGTCCACCAAGACCATTCATGGGAACTCACAGTTCCAGAAGGCTGAATCTGTCAGGGAATGCTGCTGGGGTTCCCGACAGTGTCGGGACAGAAATTCACTTCTACCTCCAAGGACCCTGGGGAACAGATAAAAACTCACTAACCGGTGCAGTTCCAAAAGGCTTTTAATAGTACAAAAGCGCTTCCACAGTACTCCAATATAATGAACAAACTCTAGCTCTGGTCCTAACTTAGACCATACAAAAGAGTCTAAGTCTCCCACCAAAGAGAGAGGATCTCACTGAAGATGAGTCCTACCCAGAAGAAGCAGCAAAAGGCAAAACAGCAAAAAGTCAAAAGCCAAAAGCAAAAGGCCGAGTAGCAAAAATCCACAGGAGCCATTAGCCTAAAGCTAAAAGGCCTCAAGTCAGTCCCCTTATACACACCAATTAGCCAAGCGGCACATATGCTGGCTGACTTCGACCGAGAATGTGGAAAGATCGGTCTACAGCTGAATCTAAAAGAAAACTATGTTTATAAAAAATGAACTAGTTCCAGAGGCCCCATTCACTCTCAATGGAACAAACATCTCTGAATGCAGCAGTTATGTGTACCTAGGTCAAGAAGTCAACATGACGAACGACCTAAAATCTTAGCTGCGCAGGAGGAAGAGAGCAGCATGGAATGCCTTCAAAGGCATCGAGGAAATAGCTAAAAGGTAATTTCCACCTTTGACAAGACCTCCTGATGCTGGAACACTGTATGACCAAAACCAAAATATGAACTTTTTAATTGTATATCTTTGTAATTGTAAAAATAAAAAATTAAAAAAAATAAAAAAGGAAAAAACAAACAAAAAAAGAAATAGCTAAAAGGACAAAGAACCTCTGGCTCTGGGCACATCTCTTTACTCCACTGTTCTCCCTGCATTAACATACGCCTCAGAAACCTGGGCCCTACGAAAGCAGGATGAGAATGCTATTCAGGTCTCCCAGAGAGGAATTGAAAGAGCTATGCTTGGAATATCACGGCTCACTCAAGTGAGAGAGGAAATCTGGAGTTCTGACCTCCATCGCTATTCCAGAATCACGGATGCTGTCTCATTTGCCAAGGCATTGAAAATCAGATGGGCTGGACATATAATGCGATTTGGAGACAACAGCTGGAATAAGCGTCATTACCGACTGGATCCCATAGGATGTCAAAAGATCACGTGGTCGCCCACCTACAAGATGATCAGACTTCCTTGTCAAGACCCTGAAGGTACTGTTTGAGGCTCTTCATATTCCTGAATCAACCAGATGCCATTGGGCTACATTGGCACGTGATAGGGTCCAATGGAAATGTTACTGGTGCCTGCTCGAGCAAATCGATGAATAACGGGATTCAAGTGATCAAGTGATCAAGTTCCAAATGGGAGGGTCATGTCAACAAAGAACCCTAAACAGAATGTAGAAGAGCAGTGCCACACCCTATTGCAGGTATAGACAAAGGTTACCCAAGGACTAACCGAGATTGTCTCTTATGTAAAACACTGGAGAGAGAGAGAGGGCTGATATAAAGTAATACATCTTAATTTCATGAGCTTCATGTAATCTAGATGGTACCCACAAGGTCCTTCTTATTATTATCTGCACCAGGGTGATTCTGAGTATCTTGTTCTTGTGTACTGAAAAGTTCACACTCACCTGCTTAGAGCAAACTAGTATGATCCTTCCTATAGTCTTCCTATAGTCTCATTGTAGCCATGGTGGTAGTCTCCTGGTAAATTCTAACTGTCCCACGTGGGGTGCAGTGGGTATAAAGAGGAGCTGTGCCCAATCTAGAAAACATAGAAGTCTTATTAGATGTATAAGTCAGAAGTTAATCAATCAAGGTGACTTCTGTAATTGCCACACCCTTTAGCAGTGTTTACATAGAAGAGAGGTCTCATTAGAATGAACCTTGGCTTAAATAGATTAAGCTGGGAGTGGGCAAAACAACAAAACTCCCATAATAGCTAAACCTGTCCTCAAACACGAATCTAAACGTTGGACATGGGAGTCTCCTGGTGGACATTTCCATAATGAAGCGACCACATCATACTAAATCGATGGTTTTGCTTGTCTGATGTAGCTGTCGTCCCATAATTCCAAAAATGATCAGACAACTGTCTCCTTCGTGCAAAATTCTACTTCACAGAATGGGGAGAAAGGGATGAAAAGTTTAAGAAGAGAACTCTCAGAACGACCACCAATTGGGAACTCTTTGGCACCATTGTGGCAACATTGGTAGATGCATTATTGATATAGCCTATGAAGAATACTAAGACTGGAGTCAGAGCGATAACACAGTGGGTAGGGTATTTGCCTTGCATATGGCGGACCAAGTTTTGATCCCTGGCACCCTATATGGTCCCCTGAGCTAGGAGTAATTCCTGAGCGAAAAGCCAGGATTAACCCCTGAACTTCTCTAGGTGTGACCCAAAAAGCAAAAAAAAATAAAAAAAGAATACCTACTAGTTCAGCACCTCCTTGACTGTGTGGAGAATGCTGAGAGAGAAAGACAAGAAATCTCAAGCTCATTTGTCAACATGGCAATGTGAGCCTCAGGCAACCATAAGCTAACATCCAAGCTCACAAAGCAGTGCAGAGAAGCAATAAAGAAGACCTCAAAGAGAGAAGAGCAGCAATACTGGCCATTGCAGCAGCTGGGAAAAGCATTTGCAACACCTGCCTATTCTTCACCAACTATACGACAAAGATTATTGCCCTCCGACCCTCCGACGTCCTATGTATTTATCACATCTTCCAGAAGGGCAATGGATGGATATGTCATTCCCAATGGTCTCCCTTCTGAAATACGGCATGCCATTTCGTTGGTAAAGAAGTGAACAGACCCTGGCCCAGACTAAGTAAGACCTAAACACCTGAAGATTCCGTGTACTTCAGTACTCATCAATACACTGGCTCAGCTCTTCACACACAACCTTTCTGAATAAAAGGTGCCCTCCCAATGGAAAACCGGCAAGACAGTTCTACTGTTCAAGAAGGGGTGCATCCACAACACTGGCAACTATCACCCCGTCTGCCAGTTGTCTATCATCTGCAAGCTGTTTACTTGAGTTGTCCTGAACAGGATTGAAGAACCTGGAAACTTGGATGAACACAGAGACCTCTCCAGCATCATTATGCATATATCTTAAAGATATATGGAAGGAAGGAATGAAGCCAGGAAGGAAGGAAGGGAAGAAGAGAGAGAGAAAGAAAGAAAGGAAGAAAGAATGAAAGAAAGAACAAAGAAACAAAG
>JAJIBD010005811.1:0-83754 GCA_021461705.1 Cryptotis parvus
AATTTTAAAAAAAAGCACATGACTCTAATATTATTTGATTATCTGCATTGTTTTAGAATACTTATTCTAAGTTACTATATTATATTATACAAATTACAACATAATGTGTATAATTGAAAAAGTCAGAGGATACTAAAGTTCATTGTCATCTAAAAAAAAAAATCCTTCCATTATAGTAATATATGCTTTTTAATATCTGTCCTGGCACTCACAAAGTAATCTTAGTTGACAAGTTAGTAAGGAGTTGACTACATTTTCTAGCATTAGTATGAATTTACAGTACTTTGAAAGTCAGTAAGTTAATATATTTTTGTGACACAGTATCAAAACTAGGAAACTAACACCATAGGGCCTGAGTATAAATTCATGACTTTTTATTACATCTGTTATTCAAGTAACCCAAACCTCTGCCAAACACAAATTATTACATTATGACAAAGAATTATTTATATTATCTCTTTATAGTGCTATTTCTCTTTCCTCTATTTCCCCTAACTTTTGTAATCTCCAGCAACCATTATTTTTTCTAGTCTATATTTTGTCATATTCTGATTATTATATTTACTATATAAAAATGTATTCATTTTTATTGAGTCTGATCTACTGCTATAAAATTATTAGATCTATCAGTGCATGACTCTACTCATATGCACTGATAGATTTTGTTTTTCTTATTGGTTGATAATATGTAAAGTTATTTATGTACCACACTTTAATTGACCATATACCTTATTGTAGGTCTTTTGGATTTTTTCCAGTTTTCACTGTGTCAAGTAAAACTACCATAAATATGATATATAGGTTGTATTGTGAGTATAATGTTTTGATACCTGGTATAAATACATAACAGTGAAATTCTGTGTTATACGCTAAGTGGATGTTTTTGTTTTAAAAGAATCTGAGCCTGCTTTCAGTTTTTTTTACTATATCAAATATAGGTACTATGAATATTCATGTATAGGCTTTATTGTAAACATATTTTTAATGTCTCCGGATGAATGCCTAACAGTGAAATTGCTAGTTTATATGGAAAGTGTTTTGTTTCTAAAAGAAACATCCAAGTTATTTTTTTACTTTCATTACATTACCTTACCTGAAGTTAAATATTAGAGATTTAGTTACCATACTCACCATAATTTGGGGATATAATTAATGCTATTAAATCCATTTAGTGGATGTATAATAATCATTATGGCCTCAATTTTTTTCTAATGATAGTTGACTTTGAAATCTTTTCAAGTACTTTTTTTCTATTCATGTATCTTCTGCCATTAACTGTTCCTTCAAATGTTCTTTTAGCATCCAAGTTGACTTTTTAAATAGGGGGAGCCCTTGGAACCAATTCTTTTTCCCATTCATTGACAGCATCCTGACAGTCCTTGGGTTTAGACTTTGTAAAACCTGATTGTATTCTGTAGAAAATCCAGTGATATTGGTGGGGTGTTAAGTGGAGATATTTAAATCTAATAATCAAACATAGGTGTTTGTACATGCTAGGGCTGTGATTTTCCCCTTGGGCTCTCTTCCTGGGGTGGATTATATTTTGCTATTGAATTGTGAAAGTTCTTTATACAGGCTAAATATACATTCTTATGAAATACTCATTTTGCAAGTATATTTCTTATATCATCTTAACAGGAAATACATAAATAATATTTTTTAATTTGATGAATTCCAATTATCTTTATATCCTTTTTATTATGTATTCTTTAGCATCTGTTTCAAGAACTTTCCTCATTTGACTGTTTAAATTTTTTTCTTTTATTTTAGCCATACAACAGTTATTTGTAAAGATATATAATTTGGGACAGAGAGATCACAGCAGGTAGAGAATTTGGTGAACCCAAGTCTAATCTCTGGCTTCCATATTATCCCTTGACCCTATGTGGAATGACCCCTAAACACAAAGCAAAATGGAAGCCCTGAAGTCAATAGGACATCGCTATGTTCATCTTCCCAATGTATTATTTATAGTCAGAGACCTAGTAAATGGTAAAGTCATATCTTATAAAACCAACTGTAATTTAAACTCAAATTCCATTTGCAAAGCTGCAAAGTAACGCAGAACACCAGAGCCTTCAGGAGAACTTCTGACACTAAAAGGCCCAACAGCACTATTTATCATGCTCTCATACACTCTCACTGGACTAACCCCAACAGATCAAGAATCACTAGGAGTGCACCCACATCCTTTGAGCACCACCTGGGAGGCCATAAAATAAAAATTCAAGTAAATAAGAGTTCAAATTTCAAAATTTCAAAGTGTTTTATTTCTCTTATGATTTTTAATTTGAGGTGGTTCACACTTTGAGGTACTCTAAGTACCTCTTAGCCTACTCTTAGCTCTTCACGCAATACTCTATGTTTTGCATGCACTGCTGGAGATTGAATCTGGAAGGCCACATAGAACACATGCACCTTGATCATTGTACTCTCTTTCTTCATAAGTAATGTCCCTTAAATTTATTAGACATACAAATGCAGTCTTCATAGGGTTGAAAACCCAAGTTAAACAATTTGCCTGTTATTTTACTTACTGTTAGATTTGGTTATTAGTTCTATTGAACCTAAGAATCTTTATTTTTTGCTTTTTTTGGCTTGTGTTTGTTTTCCTGATTTATAGTTTCAATAATATTTTTTGTGTAATTTCATATGTCTTACTTTTTCTGATTCTTGACACAACTAGAATGCTATTTACTTGCTTGAATGCAAGCTCAACTGTGTATAAAATTAAATTATCAACATAATTGGGGTTTAGCATTTAGTAGATACTCTATAAAATATGTGATTCTTTGTTATTTTTGACATTGATACCAAAATTCTCAATCATCTGATTTTTTGTAAATTATTCCGTTATTTTTCTTAAGGCTGGTTGATTGATGATTTCCTTTAATAATTTCCTAAGAACTTAAACATTTTACCAACATGTGTTTAAACTGATTTCTCTGTTGTCAGTCCCATTGTATGCATTATTAAGACCCTCATATGAGGAGAAATAATTCCATATATATATATCTCAGAAGGAAACATATATATATATAAACATATATATATATATATATATATATATATATATATACGTTTCCTTCTGATTAGACTCAGCATGATAATCTTTATTTCTGCCCATGCTGTGGAAAACTATATAATTTTGTCAGTTTTTATTGCTACATAGTATTCTATTGTGTAAATATACCACACATCTTAATCTAGTTACCCATATTTGGCCATTTTTTTGTTTTCATATTTTTTCTCCTGTAAAGAGCTGCAAAGAACATATGCATGAATTAAATCCTTTTATTATTGCTTTTTTTGATTTCTTTTCATTTTTATTGAAATGTTAGAGAAATATATCATTGGACTTTTGATGAATAATAGGCATGTGGGGAGAAAATTATTTATAAATACATATGTTTTTATATATATATATATACAAAAATATGTATGTTATATATATAATGGACACCAGGGATACTGAAAGAGTACATATTCATAGTAACATTAATTTCTGAAAACATGTAGGGGGTTATTTGAATTGATTCACAGTTTTTAAAATAACATTAGGAAGCTATAATATATTTTAGTGAAAATTAAGTCAGATGTGTAGTATCAGATGTTATGTAAGTGAGATAATATAACATATCTGGAATTTTTGAAAGAAGTAAATGTAACATACAAAACAGTAAGAAGATATTTGAATATGTTGAAAACTTCTATTATAATGGACCATATAACTTAATTGCATAAGAAAGAGGGATGTTATAAGGAGTTAAGATAGTGAAAATATTAAAGCATTTAAAGTATTAAAGGATGTTATAAGGGTTAAGATAGTGAAACTATTAAAGTATTCTTTAATACTTAAATAATTTTGATTCTTGGAGAAAGAGATCATTCATATAAATTATAATCATTTAATAGATGTGTTAGAAATATGGGAAAGGTAGTGATTTTGAATATTCTTAAAATCAGTTATTGTTGCATTGCTCATATCAGTACATTTCTTTTTTATAGGGACAGAATGATAGGTTTGAGTAAGTGGCTATTTTTACAAGATGTTTATGATGACGTAATTTTTTAGATAGATCAGTAATTATATATATAAAAACAATATGAAAGGAATGTACAAAAACTATGTATACATTAATAAGATTACTTAGCTATTTAAACTATGATATTTAAGTATATATCTTATAAAATCAACAAATATAATTTTACTCAAATGGAGATAAAAGATATGTCTATAAAACAAACTAGTTCTGCAATCTTAACAAGGTACCCATAACCATTAAAAATCAATGAATGGAACAACTAATGAAATATTATTTTAGATTGCTGTTTCATTGTGTTTAAAAATAAACTTTTAGGCAATTCCCTAATGAAATGTCAAAAATTTCAAAAGTAATTCTATATAATATAATGCACTGCTGTTGACTGGACATTTTACTCACATAAATTTATTTTAGTCTATTTCCTGTTAAGAAAGAAGCTATCATACTCAAAGGATAAGAGAAAAGATATCACCAAATAGGAGAGTAATTTATCTTTCATTCCTATGGGGAAAGAATGAGATGATTACTTGAAGCTCTGTTCAAGGACTGAAAAAATGAAACAAGCTGTGAACATTAAAAAAGAAAAAGAAAAGACAACAAAGGGATATCTAAATTGACTTATGCTTGATTTCAGATAAGTTTTGTTAAGATGAAGAATTTCTCAAAACGGTAAAGAATGTTTGATGCAATAATATGAATCTATGTTTAAAGCGAGCCTATAAGCAGTTGGTATTAAGGTATTTCAGATCAATGAAAAGAGTTTTCAATTATTCATTGCATACGTTCCTTAACAAAAAATCACTTAAGTCTGCTTATTATCATATTAAGTTTCAGTTCAATGTGGTTCAAAATTGCGAACCATAATGATTTTTTTAAAGTACCCTTTATGTCTTTATCGCTACTATACCCTATTACTAAACCAGAATTTTTTTCCCCACTAAACAGTCAGCTAGTAATACTTTTAAACTTTTTATGGATGACATGGTCCGAAGTCATTCATATCTGACCCACAAAATTAAATACACACCTCATTTCAGTTTCAGCCATCCAGAAAGTGGAAACTTAAAGTAATCAATGAGAGATTCCTGCTTTGCTCCAGCATCAGGGAGGTGATCTGCAGAGAGGTGATAAGAACCTCACCTTCCCTAAGGGAAGTGTCTTAGCCTGAACTAATATTTTTACTTTTATTTATATATATATATAAATATATATATAACCACAATATATGTAACCACATCCAACCCTCTTTCTATAAAAAATGCATTATTGAATATTATTTGCTCTGCCTTCTTCCTGCACCATAAAATACTGCATACTAAAAAATCATTTAATAAAAGGAATCAGATAATTAAAATTAGCTTTGTTGGATTGTTATTTAACAGTCTCTTGTATCTTATATTGCTTGTCTTCCTGTTGTTCATGAATTTGTTCAAGTGGGTGCCAGTAATATCTCCATTTGCTGGAAACAAGACCTATTATTGTTATTGTTTTTGGTATATTGAATAGACGATGGGTACCTTGCCAGGCTCTGCTGTGATTTATCCCAGGGGGCCCAGTCTGCTCTGACTCTATGAATTCCAGGTTTTCTCTCTTTCTATTCATATCTCCAGAAACGCCCCCTCTTCTTCTCCCTCTCAAAGTTTTCTTTCATAGTTTTTCATAGTTTAACTACCCATCCCTTGCATTATGATCATTTTACTGTAATGTAAATAGCGACTACAGGAATTGAGCAATGAGTGACTAAAAGCACAGGTTAATATATATATATATATATATATATATATATATATATACATACATATACCCACACATATATGCATACAAATATATGTTGTGTGTATATATTATACATTTACATATATAATATGTGCCTCTTGTTTTTAAGGCACACAAATCTGTGTAAGTTCCTTAAATACAAGGGTTTGTAACACAATCATATAGTGTATGTAAAGAAAGGACTAACCAACTAATAAGCGGTCTTAATTATCTACTCCCTCATGTCATTTGTAACATATGTAATTGCGAGGTAAAAAGAAGCAGATTTATTTTCTTATTTAATTTACTCCAAGCTAAAAAGAGTACATTCATGAATATAAGAAAAAAGTTTAATAATAAAATTTGTATCTCTTGTATAAAAGGAAAAGAATCAGTAAATCTGAGTAAATTGTGAAATGACTTAAATCACATCCTCAACTATTTTCAAATTACAGCAAATACTTTTCTAATTATTGTTGGTGAGGTGTTTGAGGACCACAGAATAATGACATCGCCAGGGTGGAGTATTCTACTATCTTCCTATTTGACCCATTAGGATCTGATGATCTTGCATATGAAATGCCTTAGGAGGTAAGGACTCACAAAAAGTACGTATGACTTTTCAAAGTATACTGCACGGATATTTCAGTCCTGAATTCCACTCAAGTTCCCCCAACTCCGCTCTCTTAACTTATAGCAATATTTTCAGGAAGTGTCAGCAAGCAAAATTACTTTGGGAAAGAAAAAGACTTTTGGGGAAAGAGAGAGGAGCAGGAAATCTGTAAGGAGAAGATACAAAATCACAGGCAAGCAGCAAAAAATGGAGTGTGCCAGGAAGGGAAGTGAATGAATTACTCGACCAGAGATTTCTAGGCCATTTCCTGATCTTCCTAGTCTTCTGAATTTCAATGCAGATAAACTATTTTTGTGAGACATTATCAAGGAAGAACAGACAATATTCATTTAGACTTAGTTAACTATTGTTTCTGCTGAACAGACCCATCATGGATCTTGATGTATACTGGCCATAGGCCTTGAGCTAACATGCTTTTTCTGCCTTTTCTGGCTAGGGATAGGCGCTCCTATTCAGATCATAACTTCATTTATTACTTTTTTCAAACTTATTGCCAAGCAATGTTCCTCATATCTGCATCATTAAATATAAGATTAAATTCTAGTCTCATAACTAACAATGGTATAATAATAAATGAAATGTAATAATTACAATTCATTAAGATTGAGACAGTAAAAAAAAATCACAACAAATGTCAGCCCTATAAGATAAAATTTCAGAAAAAATATAAAATATCAATAACATATCAGTAGAATAACCAATAAACCTGAAGACTAATGTAGTTAAATGATAATCATAATTTCATTTGAGTGAATTTAGGTAAATTAATGAATTTTATAATGAATTAACTATATATCAATAGCATATTTAAGATTCATTGATCACTTGAATCCTGTTATTCATCGATTTGCTTCGATCAGGCGCCAGTAACATTTCCATTGGACTCTATCACAGGCCAATGTAGCCCAATGGCATCTGGTTGATTCAGGAATATGAAGAGCCTCAAACCATTCCTTCAGGGTCTTGACGAGGAAGTCTGACCATCTTGTAGGTGGGCTGCCACGTGATCTTTTGACATCCCGTGGACGGCTCTAGTCCAGTGGTCTTCTCCATATCACATTACATGTCCAGCCCATCTGATTTCAATGCCTTGGCAAACAAGACAGCGTTCCTGTTTCTGGAATAGTGACAGAGGTCGGAACTCCAGATTCATTCTCTCACTGAGTGAGGCATGATATTCCAAGCATAGCTCTTTTGATTCCTCTCTGGGAGACCCGAATAGCATTCTCATCCTGCTTTCTTAGGGCCCAGGTCTCTGAGGCGTATGTTAATACAGGGAGAATGGTGGAGTCAAATAGATGTGCCCAGAGCTGGAGGTTCTTTGTCCTTTTAGCTATTTCTTCGATGCCTTTGAAGGCATTCCATGCCGCTCTCTTCCTCCTGCGCAGCTCAGGTTTTAGGTCATTCATGATGATGACTTCAAGACCTAGGTACATATAACTGCTACATTCAGAGATGTCTGTTCCATTGAGAGTGAATGGGGCCTCTGGAACTAGTTCATTTTTCATAAACATAGTTTTCTTCAGATTCAGCTGTAGACCTATCTTTCCACATTCTCGGCAAAGTCAGCCAGCATTTGTGCCGCTGGCTAATGTTTGGTGTTATTAGAACAATGTCATCAACAAAGCGGAGGTGGTGTATTTGCTGACGTCTATCTTCACTCCCATTCCTTCCATTCTAATTGTCACATGATGTTCTTGAGGGTGGAACTGAAGAATTTTCTTGAAATGGTATCACCCCTGTTGAACCCCTCTTTTGACATCAATGATCACATCCTGTAGAATGGTGAGATCCTGTTGATGAATCCATAATACAGCTCACGAAGGATCTTGATAAATTGGGTTTGAACACCCTGTTTGGCTAGGGCTTCAATGACTGCTTCAGTCTCCACAGAATCAAAGGCTTTCTTTAAATCAATGAATGTGAGACAGAGTGGCATCCTGAACTCCCTACAACTTCAATGAGCTTGGTTACTGTGTGGATATGGTCGATTGTGTTGAATCCTTTCTGGAAACCAGCTTGCTCACATGGTTGTCCTTCATCTCATGTTCTGCCAATCCTTTCAGGATGACTCAGGTAAACAACTTGTAGATGATAGACAACAGGCAGATGGGGTGATAGTTGCCGATGTCGTGAATGTCTCCCTTCTTGAACAGTAGAACTGTCCTGCTGGTTTTCCAATGGGAGGGTACCTTGCATTCGGACAGGTAGTATGTGAAGAGCCGAGCTAGTGTATTGATGAGTACTGACGGCAGATTCTCCAGGTGTTCGGGTCTGACTTTTGTCTGGGCCTGGTGCTGTTCCCTTCTTTACCGATGAGATGGCATGTCAGATTTCAGAAGGGAGAACGTTGGGAATGACATATCCATCCTGTGGAATTTGGTATGTGGGCAGGTGGGCATGGCTATCCAAGAGATCTGAGTAGAAGTCATGGATAATCTTCTCCATTGCCTTTCTGGAAGATGGGATAGATCCATCAGGGTGTCGGAGGGCAGTCATCTTGGTCTTATAGTTGGCGAAGGACAGGCTGGCAGTGCGGATGCTTTTCCTGGCTTCTGCTGCATCTTCCAGTATTTCTGCTCTTCTGTCTTTGAGGTCTTCTTTTATTGCTTCTCTGCACCGCTTTGCAAGCTTGGACGTTAGCATTTGGTCGCCTGAGGCTCGCGCTTTGCCAAGTTGGCGAATGAGCTCAAGAGCTTCTGAAGACAGGCGTCCTTTTTTATAAAGTCTTTCTCTTGGCATTCTTCGAACAATCATGGCGGTGCTGATCCAGTCAGTTGTATTCTTCATCGATGTCGTCAATGATGGTATCTTCTCATGTTGCTGTAATGGTGCCAAAGAGATCCCAGTGGGTGGTCGTTCTGGGAGTTCTCTTTTTTAAACTTTGCAGCCTTTTCTCCCCATTGCGTGAAGTAGAATTTTGCACGAAGGAAACATTGGTCCGATCCTGTTTGGAATTTTGGGGCAACAGCATCATCCGTCAGACAAAATTGTCTATTGAAAATGATGTGGTCAATTTCATTGTGGAACTGTCCACCAGGAGATTCCCATGTCCAACGTTTCGCTTCAGCCTTCTGGAACTGTGAGTTCCCATGAATGGTCTTGGTGGACATGATGAACTCAGTCTCTCACCCTGTTCGTTCTATTCTAGGCCATGGGTCCCGATGTGGAGTTCTTCAGCCAATATTCTTGGTCCTACCTTGGCATTAAAATCACCGACTATGATCTTGTAGAAGGTGTGATCTTTTTATAGCACTCCTCCAGTTCCATGTAGAATTTCTCAATTTCATCTTCCTTGTATGTGGATGTTGGTGTGTAGACAATGAAGATAGAAATTGCTGGCAGTGGGCCACATCTCTTCAAGTGTAATTGTCCTATCCGGTTTGTTATGCATTCAAATGAATCAATGTTGGCGGCCATGTTCGTGTTGGCAAGGACACCAGTGCCACCGACACCTCTTTTGTTGCATATCCAAGGAACAATTTTTCTCCGTGTCAAATACAGAGTGATGCGACAGACACCTCCTCATCTCAGTCAGAACAATGATGTCATACTTGATCTTTTTGCGCTCCACCATCAGATCCTAGATATATGCTTCTGATGCCAGCATACGTGCATTGAAAGTACAGTCATTTTAGTCCTTCGTTTTGGCAGCCTTGGTTGGCTTTGAAATTTTATCAGGTACTGCTTATTCTCCTTTCTTACTGCTGCCGTATTAAGGGCTCTTTCGGGGTCAGGAAAATAAACATTTTTGTTACTGGTTTTGGCATATCGAACATGCATCGGACAGCTTGCAAGGCTCTGCTCTGCGGGTGCTTATACTCTTATTACCTTGTGAGGCTCTCTGAGAGGGTGGGTAGAATATTCATGGTATTTGGATATAAATTGCATGGCCACACAGCGTCCGCATGCAATGGGTAAGCTGGTATCTGCTCTGCCGGGTGTATCTGTGTCCTAAGATTCATTATTTTTCTTTTATGTTTAAAAACTTATCACTCAGTCTGCCCCTAGTTGATTCCTGACCCAATATCTGTAACTGAGTACAAAATCAGAAGTTCTTGAGTACCACTGGTTATGGTCCAAACTCCCACCAATCAAAAAGTCAACATTTCTGTCATATTATATATTTAAATATATATATATATATATATATATAAAATGATGAAAATTCTAGTGTCCTTTGACATGAGCATGATAAAAGTTATTAAATATGCAATAAAGTACACATTTATTATAACTATTATTATTATCTTTTTTTTCGTTTTGAGGCATACTCAGATATTCTCAGGACTTATACCTGGTTCTATTAACAATAATCATTCTTGCCATTCTTTTTTTTGATTTTAATATTTTATTATACCACCATGAGATATACAATTAAAAAGATGTTCATGTTTGGTTTTTAGTCATACAGTGTTCCAGCATTCCTGCCATTCTTATACCATCACATGCAGTACTGAGGACCAGGGTCAGCTACTTGTAAGGTTAATACCTTAACTGCTTTAAGTTAAGGTAAAACTTTTAAAGATTCAATTTACAAAATGAAAACCAAGACAGAATAAAAATGTATCTTAAATCCTTAGTGGACAGATACAAGGAACAGTAAGAAACATTAAATACATGTGTATATGAGTACTGTTCTATATGACATAAATGTGTGTATAAATACATGTATTATGGACACTATCTATGGAAAAAACAATTCAGTAGAAAAAATATGATTATTTTTGGAGGTATGTGCACAGCTAAACCTATTTGATTTTTACCCCCTTATTCAGCACACACAGTGGCCCAAGATCAACCAGAGGTAATCTCAGAGTATAGATCCAGGAGGAAACCCTGACCACAGCCAACTTTGACACAACTCTCCCCCCATGAAAGAACTGATGAAGAACTTACACTGGCGCTTCACAACAGCAGGTATTAAATGTCTAATAAATATCCACAACAAGGTAATATACCTTGTTAGTGAGCATGGAAATAAAACTTAAAGCTAAATAAAATATGCATACCTGTGAGTATAGCTATAAAAAAAACTAGATAGTAGACAAAACTACTGATGTATATAAAGTAAAATAATTTTTTATACAATCCTAATCGATTGATTCAATGCCTTTTAGATCAGCATGTTATCTACTAGTGTTTAATATATAATACATAATATATGTGTGTGTATATATATGTATATATATGTATATATATATATATATACATATATATATATATTTCATGTCTAGGAACTCCACTGAGCTAAGGCTTAAAAATAACTGTATTGGAGGAGGGATTATGGCTTTCCCCCCTCATGGAATTTCCAAGGCTCCAAGTTCACAGGACCTTCTGTGGGTTCCATAGCCTTAACATTACTTGGGGGACAGGTGGTAACTATGGCAGCAGATGCTTGGGCCTAGCTAGATTCCCAGCAGTACTCACTGTCTCTTGGGGCCCCTGGGCCTGTGTCTGGGGCAATACTGTTTCCCCACCTGTCTGCCTAATAACCAGCAAAGCTAGAGGTTCCCAAAGGTTATTCTTTAATGCTTACTGTTGGAGGACAGATTTAGCTATTCTGGGAGTTTTGTTGTTTTGCCCACTCCCAGCTTAATCTACTTAAGTCAAGGTTCATTCTAATGAGATTTCTCTGCTATGTAAACACTGCTAGAGGGTGTGGCAGTTACAGAAGTCACCTTGATTGAATAACTTCTGACTTATACATCTACTAAGACTTCTATGTTTTCTAGATTGGGCAGCTCCTCTTTATACCCACTGCACCCAGCGTGGGACAGTTAGAATTTACCAGAAGACTACCACCCTGGCTACGTTAAGACTATAGGAAGACTATAGGAAGGATCATACTAGTTTGCTCTAAGCAGGTGAGTGTGACCCTTTCAGTACACGAGAACAAGATACTCAGCATCACCCTGGTGCAGATAATAATAAGGACCTTGTGGGTACCATCTAGATTACATGAAGTTCATGAAGTTAAGATGTATTACATTATATCAGTCCTCTCTCTCTCCAGTGTTTTACATAAGAGATAATCTCCTTAGTCCTTGGCATAACCTTTGTTTATACCTGCAATAGGGTGTGGCACTACACTCTGTTTAGGGTTCTTTGTTGACATGACAACCTCATGATCAGATTACTTGGGTGTATATAAGGGCTGACTTGAGGCCCCTTCACTTTTTTAACCTTTTGCCTTTTGGTTCCTCAGCCTTCAGCTTTTGGCTCCTGTGGCTTTTGGCTTTTGGCCTTTTGCTCTTTGGCCTTTTGCTCCTTCTGGGCAGGACTCAGCTCGGGTGAGATCCTCTCTCTCTTTGGTGGGAGACTTAGGCTCTTTTGTATGGTCTAAGTTCGGACCAGAGCTAAAGTTTGTTCATTATATTGGAGTGCTATGGAAGAGCTTTTTGTACTATTAAAAGCCATTTTTGGAACTGCACCGGTCTCGTGAGTTTTCATCTGTTCTCCAGGCGTCCTCGGAGGTAGAAGACAACCTCTGTCCTGACACTGTCGGGACCCTGGCGGCGTTCCCGAAAGCTTACTTTGTTTTATCTCTCTGCGTGCTCTTTGTAGGAACCCTTCTTGGACCTCTGTCTCTCTTCCAGCAGTTTCTCCTGCAGTCTGCTCTCTCTTTGGGGAGTCTGTGCAGCTCCTCTCATCAGGGCCTCTCACTTTCAGATGTCTAGTCAATATTTCATACTTCTGGTGCTCTCCCAGGAGAGCATCTGTCATGACCTCTTCCCTTAGGGCCTTTCAGCTGAGTGCTTTTCTCTTCAGGGCTTCTTTTCTCTGGACTCCTTGTCTATTTCCCTAGTTACCTTGTTTCATCTTTTGCATCCATGACTTGTGTCTCTGAATCCCTACCTAAGTCTTTGTGTTCTTCCCTGGTCCCCTACTGTGGGTGGTCCTAATACATGGCTCTGTGGTTGAGCTCACTCTTCTCATTCATGAGGCCTTGGGTTCAATCTCTATAAGTGAAAAAAATCATGAGTGTGGAGGAAGGAAATTGCACAAGTGCTAGAGCACATGGGTATGTGACCTAGGTTCAATTTTCAGCACACATTGCAGCCTAATATTTTAGTAATTGTAGTCCTGGTGGTCCCTAATTATCAATATAGCTGCTAGTACTACATGGCCCCAGCATTCATATATCCTCAGGTTTCAGAATTGAACTGGCTGGACGTTATCCTAATGGATGTTCTTTAGATCCCCTGAGGGGTGTTTAGAAGGCTACTCCACCCCACACTCTCAAATGCATATCTGAATAAATGACATGCTACCGAGTTTATAAAAGATGAAAATAAATCAAACTAACTAGTAATTTTTGTCTTTAGGAGTTTAGGGGTGAGAGACAGAAATTAAAAAAGGAATTGGGAGAGAGATTCTGTATTGCCCACAGTGCTTTACTTCTATATCTATAGCAAATTATGTGAGACTTTGCTATGTGAGAGGAAAAAATGTCACTTTCTGTATTATAAAGTATAGTGTAATTTCTAAATATGTGAAATCAAAACCATACACAAAATATAAAAGAAATTGCTTATTAAAATAAGTTGCAGGAAAGAATTAAAATTGTCAGTGATTTTTTAACTTTAAATTTTAAACATTCTTTGCAGAATATACTTCCTACAATTTATAATCGCCTATTACTTTGCCTTAAGTTCATCCCAGTACCATCCTCAGCAAAACTTTATAACAGAGTGCTCTGCCTGCCATTTACTTAGGGTGAACCCTTTTTTTTGGTTATATATCTTTCCCTTACATCATTATCTTTTATATCCTTCATATACCAAATTCCACAAAATGTATATACCATTCCAATACTCTCCTTCCAAAATCCAACATTCCATTTTGTCAATAAAAAAAGCATAAAGCACCCACTACAGACAAGTTTAGACCCAAACACCTGAAGCATCTGACACCAGTACTCATCAATACACTGGCTCAGCTCTTTACAATCTACCTGTCTGAATGCAAGTTTCCATCCCAATGGAAAACCAGCAGGACCATTCTCCTGTACAAGGCGACATCCATGACATTGGCAACTATCATCCCATTTACCTGTTATTCATCGTCTACAAGTTATTCACTCAAGTCATCCTTAACAGAATTAGCAGTAACTAGATGAAGGACAGCTATGCAAGCAAGCCGAGTTACAAAAGAATTCAGCATGATCGACCATATCCACATGTTTTTTTGCAAGAGTTCAAGATGCTGCTCTGTCTAACATTCATTGATTTAAAGAAAGCCTTTGATTTTGTGGAAACTGTAGCAGTCATTGAAGCCCTAACCAAACAGGGCATTCTAACTCAATACATCAAGGTCCTCCATGAGCTGTATTATTGATTCACTCCCAGGATCTCACCATTCTACAGGGAAGTGATTATTGATGTCAAAAAGGGTTCGCAGCGTGATACCATTTCACCGAAACTCTTCAGTGCCACCCTCAAGTCATGCATATTAGAATGGGAAGGAATGGCAGTGAATAGAGATGGTTGGCAACACACTACCTCTGCTTCGCTGATGACATTATTCTAATAATACCAATTATCAGCCAAGTGGCACAAATGCTGGCAGACTTCGACCTTGAGTATGGAAAGGTTGGACTACAGATGAATTTCAAGAAGACAGTCTTCGTGAGAAATTACTAGTTCCTCACACTCCATTTGGTCTTGATGGAATGAATATCCCCGAAAGCTTAACATTTATGTGTACCTAGGTCTAGAACTCAACATAACGAACATTGTAGCACCTGAACTACACAGGAAGAATAGAGCAGCGTGGAATGCCTTCAAGAGCATCAAGGAAGTGGTAAAGAAGACGAAGAAGGCTCCGGGCACAACTTTTCAACTCCACAATTCTTCCTGCACTAACATACGCCTCAGAGACCTGGGCCCCTACGAAAACAGGATGAGAAGACTATTTGGGTAGCCTGAAGAGGAATCTAAAGAGTCATGCTTGTAGTATCACATTTAACTCAAGTGAGAGAAGGGATCTGTAGTTCTGACCTACGTTGAAGATCAAGAATCAAGGATATTAACTTCGTTTGCCAAGATGATGAAAATCAGATGGGCAATGTTGGAGGATAGGTTTAGTTAATCTAGAAGCTTTGTTGTTCTGCCCACTCCAGCAGCTTAATCTATTTAAGCCAAGGTTCATTCTAATGAGACCTCTCTTCTATGTAAACACTGCTAGAAGGTGTGGCAGTTACAGAAGTCACCTTGATTGAATAACTTCTGACTTATACATCTAATAAAACTTCTATATTTTCTAGATTGGGCACAGCTCCTCTTTATACCCACTGCACCCAGAGTGGGACAGTTAGAATTTACCAGGAGACTACCACCCTTGCTACGTTGAGACTATAGGAAGACTATAGGAAGGATCATACTAGTTTGCTCTAAGCAGGCGAGTGTGACCCTTTCAGTACGCGTGAACAAGATACTCAGAATCACCCTGGTGCAGATAATAATAAGAAAGACCTTTGGGGTACCATATAGATTACAAGAAGCTCATTAAATTAAGATGATTACTTTATATCAGCCCTCTCTCTCTCCAGTGTTTTACATAAGAGATTATCTTGGTAGAAAGAATTAGACCTTGGCATAACCTTTGTTTATACGTGCAATAGGGTGTGGCACTACACTCTGTTTAGAGTTTTTTGTTGACATGACCCTCCCTGTTGGATTACTTTGGTGTATATAAGGGGACTGACTTTAGGCCATTTCACCCTTTTAGCCTTTGGGCCTTTTAGCTTTTGGCTTTTGGCTCCTGTGGCTTTTGTCTCCTCAGCCCTTGTGGCTTTTGGCTTTTGGCTTTTTGCTCTTTGGCCTTTTGCTCCATCTTCTGGGTAGGACCCAGCTCGGGTGAGATTCTCTCTCTTTGGTGAGAGACTTAGACTCTTTTGTATGGTCTAAATTCAGACCAGAGCTAGAGTTTGTTCATTATATTGGAGTGCTATAGAAGAGCTTTTGTACTATTAAAAGCCATTTTTGGAACTGCACGGACTCTTGAGTTTTCATCTGTCCTCCTGGCGTCCTCGGAGGTAGAAGACAACCTCTGTCCTGACACTGTCGGGGACCCGCCCGGCATTCCCGACAGACCAGACACATAATGCAATTTAGGGATGACCACTTGACTAGAGCTGTCACCAATGGATTCCACTAGATGTCAAAAGAACACATGGTCACCCACCTAAAAGATGGTCAGACTTCGTCAAAAACCTGAATGAACAGTTTGAGGCTCTTCTTGTTCCTGGAGCAAGCAGATGCCATTGGGCTACCCTTGCATGCGACAGGGGCAAATGGAGACGTTACTGGTGCTTGCTCGAGCAAATCTATGAACAGGAAGATAAGTGATATGCGATATCTTTCCCTTAGTAATCTATCTATATACTTTATTTCAGTTGAGGTTTTACCACTTTACATGGTATTCTTTTGAGTGTATTTTATTCCATTTAATCCATATTATGCCTGTTGACTTAACAAATTTCATAGTGTTCTTAATTTTTGTATTATTTTCTTATGTTTTAATGCAATTTGTGCTTAGCTCCTCCTATTTTAAAAATTGAGTTTAACCCCAGTTTGAGAATTTCCTTTCTTCCAGCTATATTTTTAATTTGTATAGAAATTAAAATAAAATGTGTCATGTAATCTCTGCCTCTAAAAATAATCCAAAGGCTAAATGTTCTTTTTCTTTTTTTTTTTTTTTTTTTTTGGGTCACACTCAGGGATGCTCAGGGGTTATTCCTGGATCTTTATTCAGGAATTACTCCCAGAAATGCTCGGGGACCATATGGGAAGCCAGGGATCAAACCTACGTCAGCCACATTCAAGGAAAATGCCCTACCCACTGTACTATCTCTCTGGCCCCATAAGCGTTATTTTTTATATAAAATGTTTTTTGTGTCCTTCCTGGTGGATTGTATTGTTCCTCTCACAAAATTTCTCAGTTAATAATCTATCATCATTATACCCTCTAGAAATTTAATTTCTATTTCCCTGTTCTCTTTTTCTTAGATAGCCATGGCATATGACATTTTTATGTCTAAGTATTACCTCATAATTTGATTTATTCTAGTTTTACTTTACACACAATCATGAAAATACACTTTTAAACAAAAAAATTACATTCTTTACCTGCTGCTTTCAGAAATGGTACCTACCATATTGTCTGCCTTTGTTTATAATGCAAATATTTATTATATAGAACTATTTTCCTATGTTTAAAATGTTGTTTTTCATATTTAATGCAAAACATATTCTGGACAAGAGCAATAATACAGTGGGTACTGCATTTGTCTTGCATGTGAGAGACCCAGTTCTTATCCTTGGAACCCCACATGGTCCCCCTGAGTCCCACCACCAAGTGGTATCTGAGAACAGAACCGGGCAAAGCATAAGTATCAATAGGTGTGGCTTTGCAAAAAATAAAAAGCAAAAAAAAATATATTTTGTTTGTGATCAAATATATATTTTATCATTAAATGCATTTAGTAGAAAATTTTGAAAATACATATATTTAAAATAATGCATGTCTGAGAATTTTGTTCTTAAACAGAAACACTAAATACTCGAGTATTTAGGTAATGCATTACTTGTTAAGTTAGGCTGGTCAATAGTTGATGTCTTTTCCATGTCTGATGATAGTAATATTTTGTTTTCCACTATTCTCACACCCAGAAGTCACAATTTATAGGGTCAGAGAAACTTTCTATGGCTTTTCAATTTCAAACGTGTTCAGACTATTATTCTCTGTTTTCTACTCAAAGGAAATTCATGCCAGGAAGGTCAACTATAAATAAACATAAAGGGTGTTTTTCTTCCTTGGTGTCCTGTGATATTTCACACTTATAACCAATGCAAACTGAATGGTGAAGTAATGACATGTGCAACTTAGTGACAAAGCTCTCATTTTTATCTACTATCTTTGGAAATTGCAAAATCTTTAGTTGTATAAATATATGGCTGATTATAATGGTAACATTGAATATCATGCCTAGCTGTTCTAAAGAATAAAGACACACTTTATTCTTTGCAAATGCATGATATTTTTTAAAAGTACATTAAAGAAACAATTGTACTAGTAAAAACTTGATTTATTTATTCTGGGGTAGCTCATTAAAATCATAGCAGTAAATTGCTCATATATAGGCAATGCCAAAGTCCACTCAAATTAATAAAGAGATTGAGTACATAATGTAATTCATTTTGTTTTTCTTTATTTTTGCCTTACATTAAACTACTCTCATTTAAATATCACCACTTTTCCCTCTTTTTAACTTTATTTAAAAACTGTGATTTACAAACTACAAAGTTTTTCACAATACAGTTGTTAGAAAGTTTCCTAGTTAAATGCCAATCACACCAGCAGTGTGCTCGCACCACCACCAAAGACCCTCATTACCCCCTTACCCCCTACCCCATGTCTGCTCCATAGCCAGTACTAATTATATTGGCCATTACTGCCCATATATGGGAATAGTGTTGATAAAGTCATGACTTTTTCTGGGTTATTATGTGCAAATCTGGCTGATTTTGGTTCTTGCACTCACTTTCTTAGTTTCTAGAATGTAGTGGTTTTCTACTAGTTAACAAAAACTCACCACCACTGCTCCCATAGAAAATGCTTATTTCAAATTTTTCTCAACTTGTTTGAATGTGTCCTAAGCATATACTGAATAATCTATTCTATATTGCTTGTTGGAGCTAATTCCCTAAATATGGTTGAATATATTCTTAGATGCAAGTCAATGGAGATTATTAAATCTCACAATGGACCCACTGGGCCATTTGAGTCCACTGTGTAAGAAATTATTGATATGTTCCCACAGACCAGCCATCGTGACCAAACATTTTGTATGCCACATACTTAATTCTATAAAATGTTATGGGATACCTGCTACATAAGTATACCAGGCTTTGAGATATTGCACAGCTGCTTTGCAGCTGTGTGCCATGGGGTGAACCAGTAGCCACTCTGTTGTGTGTCTGCATATCTTGATCGTGACCAACAGCACCAGGAAACAGTTTGTGGGAGGGCCCACAGGACCTTCCAGAGGGAGACAGAGGTGGGGAAAGGGGCCCTGGCTCCAGCTCTGTGAGAGCCTGGTGAGTTTAGCTGCATTGACCCGCATACCTGGTCTTGAAATCAGCTTCTCTCATGGGTGGGGCTCTGATAGTTGTGGAGTCTGAACCTTGAAAATGAGTGTGATTGTGGTGTGTGAAGTCTTTCTGGCTTCTGAAGCTCTATTGGGGCAGTAGGTCATCACCAAATGAGTTTTTTAACTAAAACTCCCCCAATGGAACAAAACAAGACTTTTGTGAAGACTGTCTAAGAAGTAAGGATTTAAAAATATACTACAGGCTTTTAGTGAAGAGCTCTGAAAAAATATGATTGAAGAGAAAAGGTTAAAATTAGATCCACACAGTTGAAATTTAGCAAGAAATTATTTTAATCCCTATTGTACCCAGGTGATGTTCCTAATCAGGTTGCTGAAATAAGAAATTTAATTACTTTTAAGAAAATTAATTCGAGCGGCTGGAGAAATAGTACTGTGAAATAGGGTGTTTACCTAGCATGAAGTCAACCTGCACCCATTTTCCAGGATCCCAAATGGTTCCCTAGAATCACCAGGAATAATTCCTGAATGCAGAGCCAGGGAGCAACACCTGACCACTGGAACATGGGTCCTCAAAACACCTCCTTCCCCACACACAAAATAACTAGTTTTTAAAAACTGTACTTTATCTTTGCTTCCATTTGCTTGGTCAGCGGTGTGTCGTCTTTAAAGATACTTTTTGTTTCGATGTCGTAGAGCGTTTCTCCTATGTTTTCTTCAATGTACCTTATAGATTCATGTCTGATGTTGAGATCTATAATCTATTTTGATCTGACTTTTTGTGCATGGCGCTAAAAGGAGGTCTAAGTTCATTTCTTTACACATAGCTGCCCAAGTTTCCCAGCACCATTTGTTGAAGAGGGTTTCTTTGCTCCACTTAATATTTTTTGCTCCTTTATCGAAGATTAAGTGGTTGTATATTTGAGAGTGTGTTTCAGGATATTCAGTTCTATTCCATAGGTCTACGGGTCTGTCTCTATACCAATACCACAATGTCTTAATTACAACTGCTCTGTAGTAGAGCTTGAGGTTGGGGAAAGTGATACCTCCCATCTTTTTTTCCCAAAGATTGCATTAGGTATTCGTGGGTTTATTATTCCATACAAATTTCAGGAGTGTTTCTTCAATTTCTTTGAAGAACATCATGGGTAGCTTTATAGGGACCACATTGAATCTATATAAAGCTCTAGGGAGTATTATGATTTTGATAATGTTAGTCCTTCCAATCATGTGCAAGGAATGTGTCTCCATTTCCTCAGGTCTTATTTTATTTCCTGAAGTAACGTTTTGTAGTTTTTCTTTGTAGAGATCCTTTACATTCTTTGTCAAACTGATTCCTAGGTATTTGATTTTCTGAGGCGCAATTGCGAATGGGATAGTTTCTTTAATGTCCCTTTCTTCTCTTTCGCTGTTTGCATATAGGAAGGCCATTGACTTTTGGGTATTGATTCTGTACCCTGCCACTCTACTATAGGAATGTATTATTTCTAGGAGACTCTCTGCACCTCAAAAGAAACGATGACCAAGATACAAAGACAGTCCACAGAGTGGGAAAGGATATTCACCCAATACCCATCTGACAAGGGGTTAATATCCAGGATATATCAGGCACTGGTAGCACTTCACAAGAAAAAAACAGCCAACCCCATCAAAAAAATGGGGAGAAAAAATGAACAGAAGCTTCCAAAAAAAGAAATTCGAATGGCCAAAAGGCATATGAAAAAGTACTCTTCATCTTTAATCATCAGGGTGAGGCAAATCAAAACAACAATGAGGTACCATCTCACACCACAGAGATTGACACACATCCAAATTAGCAAGAACAACTGGTGCTGGAGTGGATGTGGGAAAAAAGGGACTCTGATCCACTGTTGGTGGGAGTGCCGACTGGTCCAGCCCTTTTGGAAAACAATATGGGCATTCTTCCGAAAACTAGACATTGAGCTCCCATTTGATCCAGCAATAGCACTCCTGGGAATATACATGAGAGACCGAAAAACACATAGCAGAAACACTATCTGTACTTCTTTATTCATCTCTGCACTATTCACTATAGCTAGAATCTGGAAAAAACCTAAAGGCCCGAGAACAGAGGACTGGCTAAAGAAACTGTGGTTCATCTACACTATGGAATACTATGCAGCTGTCAGAAAAGATGAAATTATGAAATTTACCTGCAAATGGATGGACATGGAGACTATCATGCTGAGTGAAATTAGTCAGAAGGAAAAGGACGGATATAGAATGACTGCATTCATTAATAGGATATAAATACCAGTGTTTTACTAAATGTGTGAAATGGTAATGGCAGACTAAAACTCACCATTAAATATACGCAAAGAGACTTAAGTGATAAACTAAATATCTGCAGGGCTAGCCACTATGTGTAAAACAAGAGGGAGAGAGATGCAGAGACAGAGAGAGAGAAAGAGAGGAAACAGGGCTACCTTCTGTTGAGGCAGCCTGGGGTGTGTGGGAGGGGGTGGTGTACATTGGTGGTGGAAATGGGGCACTGGTGGAGGGATGGGTGCTGGAATACTGTATTACCTATAACCAATTATGAACACCTTTGTAATTGTATGTCTCAAGGTGGTATAATAAAATTTTTTAAAAAAAATTTTAAATATTAAAATATATATAGTATAATATATATATATATATATATATAATATATGTAGTACCAGGAAAAAAATAAAAGCTCTACTTTTACAATCACACTATCCAACAATAAAAGTTAAAACAAATATACCCAATTTTCCTATTTTAGAGAGAGACCAAGAAAGCATAAAAATGATTTGTCGGGGCGGGGGAGAAAAACATGGTAAACAGGGACACCCACACTGCATGTGTGAGGATGCTGTTTGATTATGGAATGGTCCCCAAAGTAATGATGTGTAATCTTGAAGATTCCTGTGCAACAAGTTCTACCAGGTATGTCCATAAGACCTTAAGAATGCTGCTGGGGTAACCCTGATGGTTCCAGACTGCAGACTTCAAACAGCACCACATTCTCAATCCCAAACATTGAACAATTCTCTGCAGTTGGCCAAGTGTTATGGCCTTTGGTTCAAGGGCACTCCCAAATCCTTTTGAAAGCAACTTCCTTCTAAAACACTTGTGAGTCAAATCTACTTATGATTTAACCGACTGAATAGGAATTGTGATGTTTTAATAAAGTATATAGAGGAGAAATTTTAAAAATAAGTATTAAAATGAAAATTTGTGTAAAATGTTTAAAAAATATATAAAATAAAAGTAAATGAGAAAAAAATTTCCCACCCAAGGTAATGGCATCAAAAAAAACTTTAACAATATTAAAACTTTGGGAGCTAGATAAAGTACAATAGCTAGGGCACTAGTTTTCACACAGCCAAACCAGGTTTGATCCTTTGTACCCCATGTGGACCCCAAGCACTGTCAGGAGAGATCCCTGAGCACAGAGAAAAGAGTAAGCCCTGAGAATAGTTGCTGCACCGCCTTGATGCTCCCCAAAGGATATCCTAACTTGAGTTTCCGACAAGGATAAAAAATCAAGATGCTTTTTTAAGAACAACTACAATAAAAAATAAAATGAAAAAAATAATTTGAACCAAACTTGATGTGACATTGTTGTACAGTAATCCCTTTACTGCATGAACTATAAAAAACACAAAATATTGAAGTGAGCCCCATAGCTCTCAAGCTGAGAATATTTGCAGGCCATACAGTGGAAAGTGAACCCTGGAGAAGTCTAGCAAACACAAAATTGAGAAATTGTGCTTGGAGTTTGAGAAAAGAAACTGCTAGAAGAAAGCAAAAATTAAACCAGAGGAAGTAAATAAAATGAGATAATAAGAATTGAGTAGAAATACGTAAATAGAATAAAGTAAAAGAAAGACACAACATGAAACAAAAGATGGTTGGTTCTTTGAGAAGATTAATCTATCCATAAAACTTAACAAGACTGTTTAAGAACTGAAAGGGGAATTTAAAAATAAACACTACTGAGGGGAAAATAAGTAAAGTCACTTCAGATTCTATAGATATTAACAGGATAATAAGAAATATTATGTAAAATTTTTCACTCATATAAGTAAAATCAGCCACTTAGATTAAATAAACATATTCTTAAAAACAATGTCCAAACTTATTAGGAAAATATAACAAATAAAACTGATATTTGTACAATTTTACACCTGTCAGGGAGCCATTGGGGTCCCCAACAGTATCAGGACAGAAGTTCTCTTCTTCCTCTGAGGCTGCTAGGGGAATGAATGAAAACTCACAAGTCTGGCACAGTTCCTAAAAGACTTTTAATAGTACAAAATCTCTACCACCGCAATCCAATGTAATGAAATAACTCTAGCTCTGGTCAGAACTTAGACCATAAAACATAGCCCAAATCTCCCACCAAAGAGAGAGGATCTCACCAGAGAGGAGTCTTACCCACAAGAAGGGGCAAGTGCCTCAAGCCAGTCCCCCTTATATACACCAAAGTAATCCTGTTGACAGGGAGGGTTCTATCAACAAAGAACCCTAAACAGCTTCTAGATAGTAGAAGAGGGTAGAAGGGTGGTGCCACACCCTATTACAGGTATAAACAAAGGAGTATGCCAAGTATTAATCCCTTCTTCAGAGATTGTCTCTTATGTAAATCACTGGAGGGGGGGCGCTGGTATAAAGTAATACATCTTAATTTCATGGGCTTCATGCAATCTAGATGGTACCCAAAAGGTCTTATTTATTATCTGCAACAGGGTGATTCTGAGTATCTTGTTTTTTGTATTTTGAAAGTGTCAGCTCACCTGCTTGAGGGAAAACTAGTATGATCCTTCCTATCATCAAGAGAGTCCCAACGTAGCCAGGGTAGCAGTCTCCTGGTAAATTCTAACTGTCCCACACTGGGTGCAGTGGGTATAAAGAGGAGATGTGCCCAATCTAGATAACATAGAAGTCTTAGTAGATGTATAATAAGTTAGAAGTTATTCAGAGTCAAGGTGACTTCAGTAACTACCACACCCTCTATCAGTGTTTACATAGAAGAGAGATCTCATTAGAATGAACCTTGGCTTAAGAATATGTAAATAGATAAAGCCTTGAGCAAAGCTCTCAAGCTAGGTAAGTCTGTCATCCAACATACACCTATTTACAAATAAAACTTGGAGTCTAAAAGGGTAATATAGTAGTTAAAGTTCTTGCCTTATATGGGCCTGACCTGGATTCAGATCCTTGGATCCCCATATGGTTATCTGCTTATAGGAAAGTGATCCCTGAGCTGAGAATCAGGAGAAATCCCTGAACACAGTCAGCTATGGACCCGAAACAAAACAAAACAAATGAAAACAAAGCCAATTTTATTTAATATCTTTCCATAAGGACAACTCTAGTAGAATATCAGTTTAACATTGACAATTTAATTTCTATGAAACATTTAAGAGAAAAATATGAAGTTAATATAATTCCTCTCCTAGATAATTGAAAACATGTTGAAATTCTTTGACTTATTCTATAAAACAAGCATTTTCTTGCAAAGCTGAAGATGATATTTCTTCATAAGATTAAGTGAAAAACATTGTGAATTCACTTACAGTACCTATAGGTGGCATTTAATATCTATAAGTGGTATTTAAAAAGCTAGCCCATACAATGCTGCAGATAAAGAAAGATAAGACATGCTTGTGGAAGGTAGGATTTTAGAATTTCTCATGGCTGGACCACAGGGTAGGGCATTTGCCTCACATGAGAACAACTCAGTTTCAAACCCTGCCGTCCCATATGGTACCCCACACACTCCCAGAAGTAATTCCTGAGCATAAAGAGGAACCCATGAGCATCACTGGGTGTGACCCAAAAAACAAAAAATGAAATAATAAATAAAATTAAAAAAGACAGAAATTCTCATACAAGAAATCTAATAAATATGTTTCTACATATGATAAATATTATATATTAAAATCAATATGTAATGGCTGAACACAGTGCATTGATTAGAACATATGATTGCATGCTTCTGATTCAGGTGTGGTTTGCAACACCTCATAGTCCTTTGGGCATCACAAGGTGCAGGTTTGGAAAGCTCTGAGTGTTGGATGCCCACTCTCACCACTTCTATTCAATATAGTACTGGAAATACTTGCCATAGCAATCAGGGAAGAAAAAAGACATTAAGGGCATCCGGATAGGAAGGGAAGAAGCCAAGTTATCACTCTTTGCAGATGATATTATATTATACCTACAACGCAAAACTCTCTACCAAGAGGCTCCTAGAAATAATACATTCCTATAGTAGAGTGGCAGGTTACAAAATCAATACCCAAAAGTCAATGGCCTTCCTATATGCAAACAGCGAAAGAGAAGAAAGGGACATTAAAGAAACTATCCCATCACTATTGCGCCACAGAAAATCAAATACCTAGAAATCAGTTTGACAAAGAATGTAAAGGATCTCTACAGACCCGTAGACCTATGGAATAGAACTGAATATCCTGAAACACACTCTCAAATATACAACCACTTAATCTTAGATAAAGGAGCAAAAAAATATTAAGTGGAGCAAAGAAAGCCTCTTCCACAAATGGTGCTGGGAAAACTGGGCAGCTACGTGTAAAGAAATGAACTTAGACCTCCTTCTAACGCCATGCACAAAAGTCAGATCAAAATGGATTATAGATCTCAACATCAGACATGAATCTATAAGGTACATCGAAGAAAATATAGGAGAAATGCTCTACGACATCGAAACTAAAGGTATCTTTAAAAACGACACACCACAGACCAAGCAAATGGAAGCAAAGATAAACAAATAGGATTATATAAAATTGAAAAGCTTCTGCACATCAAAAGAAACGGTGACCAAGATACAAAGACAATCCACAGAGTGGGAAAGGATATTCACCCAATACCCATCTGAAAAGGGGTTAATATCCAGGATATATCAGGCACTGGAAGCACTTCACAAGAAAAAAAACAGCCAACCCCATCTGTACTTATGTATTCATCTCTGCACTATTCACTATAGCTAGAATCTGGAAACAACCTAAATGCCTGAGAACAGAGGACTGGCTAAAGAAACTGTGGTTCATCTACACTATGGAATACTATGCAGCTGTCAGAAAGGATGAAATTATGAAATTTACCTGCAAATGGATGGACATGGAGACTATCATGCTGAGTGAAATTAGTCAGAAGGAAAAGGACAGATATAGAATGACTGCATTCATTAATAGGATATAAATAGATACCAGTGTTTTACTAAGTGTGGGAAATGGTAATGGCAGATTAAAACTCACCATTGAATATACACAAAGAGACTTAAGTTTTTTTTTTTTTTTTTTTTTTTTTTTTGGGTCACACCCGGCAATGCTTAGGGGTTTCTCCTGGCTCTGCACTCAGGAATTACTCCTGGCGGTGCTCAGGGGACCATATGGGATGCCGGGGATTGAACCTGGGCTAGCACAGGCCGGCCGCATGCAAGGCAAATGCCCTACCCTGGGCTATCTCTCCGGCCCCGAGACTAAGTTTTTAACTCTAAATATCTGCAGGGCTAGCCACAATGTGTAAAAGAAGAGGGAGAGAGATGCAGAGAGAGAGACAGAGAGAGAAAGAGAGGAAATTGGGGTACCTGCTATTGAGGCAGCCTGGGGGGGGTGGGGGGGGGGGGTGGGGTACATTGGTGGTGGAAGTGGGGCACTGGTGGAGGGATGGGTGTTGGAATATGGTATTACCAAGACCAATTATGAACACCTTTGTAATTGTATGTCTCACGGTGGTATAATAAAGCATTTAAAAAGTAAAAAATAAAATAGCCTAAAGTATCAAATTAGAGAAATATTTGAAAATCACTTGTATCACTTGTCTTCCCTTTGACCATTAATTTGTTCAAGCTGGTGCCAGTAATGTCTCCATTTGTTGGGAATGAAGTCCATTATTGTTATGGTTTTTGGCATATTGAATACACCATGGGTAGCTTGCCAGACTCTGCCATGGCTCTGGGTTTACCAGAGGGCCTAATCTTTTCTATGTCAGACTATCAACCAACCAACCAGGGCCCATGGGGCAGAGCCCTGGGTGTAGACAAGTCTGTAATGGAACATATTTATAGTAGAAACAGTGATTTCTAGACAAGTTAAGAATTTAAACTGAGAAAAAAAAATCAGGTTTCCTTGCTAGTCAAGGTATTATTAACAATATTGCCCTGCCTCCAGGTCAGACCCCCAGAGGCCTGAAAACCTCATGCATCACAACCACAGTCACTTTCAAGGTTCAGACTTCACAGATCAGCTGTGCCATACCCAATGGAATAGTTGAGTTTCAAGCCCAGGTGCGCACAACTGGGTGATTGAATCTACCAGGTTCCATAGGGAGTTGAAGCTAGGGCATCCTCCCCAATTCAATGCCCTCCAGCAAGTCCTGGGTGGGCCTTCCCAGAACTGTGACAGGCTGGGACTGTACATGGGGAGGTCCCATGTACCCCCTGTGGCACATAGGCACAGAGCGCCCCGTGTTATCTCAAAATCTAGTATAGTCATCTAACTGGTATCACATCACGTTTTCTAGAAACAAAGTGTGTGGGCCTGAGGTGGGTCTGGGACCTTGGTAACTTCTACACAGAGGACTCAAATGGCACAATGGAGATTTTAGGCTCTCCATTGACTTTTGTCTAACACCAGGTTCATTGACTCTATTTAGAGAATTAGCTCCAGCAGCCAATATAGAATGGATTGTTCAGTGTATGAATAGGAAAAGCTCAAATAGATGTTGAGATAAATGTGAAATAAGTGTTGTCAGTAACTGTGGTGATAGTATATCTGGGATTGTCAGTAGAAAACCACTGTGTTTTGGAAACCCAGAAAGTGAATCCAAGAGAAGAAACTTACCAGACTCCCACACATCTGCCTAGAAAAAAAAAGTCATGAACTTATCATTTCTGTTCCCTTATATAAACTGTAAGGATCAACATAATTGATGCTGGCTAAGTGAGCAGGCATCGAGAGGGGGATGGAGGGTGGGAGAGAAATGCGGGTCTCTGGTGGTAGTGGGGGCACATTGGTGGTGGAATTGGTGCTGAATGATGAATCTTTCCAGCAACTGTATTGTGAAAAGATTATACATTTTAAAACACAGTGTTTAAAATAAATTATTTTAAAAAATAAATAACAAAAAAATATTGACTTTTTCTGAATACGAGCATATGCTCGTATTTCATTTCAAAGAAACATATTCTAATATAAAGACACAAATGAACACAAGATTAAAGATTTGGAGCCGAATATATAAGTGAAGGAGGCAGTGTATACATATGCTGCACGTGCTGTACCTAAACTTGATCAGAACACCATGTGTCTCCACTGGCAGCACTATTGGATATAAACCCCATAAAAAGAGAAGTGTGATGTTCATATAGTGTTTTAGGGCAGTATCCATATAGGTATACAAAATGTGGGTAAGTTTGCTTATCTGAATCCATGATAGAGCGAGCAAGAGATCCCTATATAAATATATATATATATATCTTTTTAGATATAAAATAATTTATATTCATAAGTTATATATATAAAATATAGATCTCTCTATATATCTATATATAGATCTATATGTGTTGAATATATATCTAAGATATTCACACATTTCATATATATACATTATATATAAATGTGTATATATGTATATATATGTATACATGTGTATACACATATTTTAAGGAAGTATTGGAGGCCAGAGGTTTGCATCAGGTGGTAGTTATGGTCCTCTCCCATACTACATGGATGCTGACATAATCCTGGGTGTGGCTACCACAACTAATAAAACAATAAAAATATATATAAACATCTGTTTCATTATAATGTTCTAAGTAGACTATAATAAACTAATACAACTCAAGATATTTTGCTATTTTTCATATAATATTTGGACTATTATTAAACTATTTATGTGAAACACTTATTGTCTGCTTTTGTCTTAATTTATACTTACATTTCGATTTTTTTGTAATTTCTGGCTTGAATTGTACATAAAAATATTTGGTAGTAAAACCTTACAAGTGGACATATAAACTAAGAAAACCAATTGGGTACTATTAATACACATGCATAGCATACTGATAATTTGCCTTTTCATGCACTCAGTTATTAAGCAATGTTCATTACACAGTTAGAAGCATTATGCATACAGCAGTGAACCTGAGACAATAAAATTTTCTTCATAGGTCCGCAGTGACGGCAAGTCATATATCATATTCCTTCAAATTCCAGCGCCCAAATATAACAAAGTTATACTGCTATATATTTTGCTTGGTTATATTTTACTCTTAGGATAAGTGTAAAATAGAAAGAGCCCTATTTTAAAACTAACATTGTAAATTCAAATAAAGAAATAGCATATTGGAGTATTCTATTTATTTTGGGGGTAAAGCATTTGTGATTCATTCAGTTTTGCTCTTAGCAAATACTTGGCCCTAGAGATTCAGGTGTTACAGTTGCTGTCACTGCAAACAATAAATTAAGTAGACAGATGGGATCTCAATACTTTTATCACTTATATCACTACAGTTTACAGCAGCATGGAAATTGCTAAACAGGCACTGAGAGTTAATGAATACCAGCAGGATGAGTACACAGGGCATTAAGAAATACGTTAGAAGGGTCTAACTACACATTGAAACTTGAGAATCTTTTAGAGGATAGTTTTCTGATGCTGGGTAATACATATTTTTTTTCCCTTGGGTCACACCTGGCGATGCTCAGGGATTATCCCTGGCTCTTCTCTCAGGAATTACTCCCGGTGGTGCTTGGGAACCACACGGGATGCCGGGAATCAAACCGGGTCGGTCACGGGCAAGGCAAACGCCCTACCTGCTGTGCTATCACTCCGCCCCAAATACATAATTATTAAAAATAAGTAAATTTAAGAGAAGAGGTGAAATAATTCCAAATATAAGAAAACTATTATTCCAAACCTAAATTACTATTATAAAGAAGTTGATGTGTTTGATAAATTGAATCTCTTCAATAATACTGAAAATGATCTGAGAGAATCATTGTTTTGTACTTTTTAGCTTCTTACTTATTTTATATGTTTACTTTCAAAGTTATAGTACTTTTTCAATAAGATAATGAAAAAGGAGCAATGTTAAGCAGTTATTCCAGGCTTTTTTTAATCTACAACTTTCTAGCAAGGTTGTGAATGCTGAAAAGTTAAAAAGGATTTTCAGACCATTAAAAGCAATCAACAATATAAGCATTCCCATTTTCTCCCCTTGATATACTATTATATACTATGAATATTTACTTTAAAAATAATTTCAAAAAATCCTTAATTTTCCAAAACATTTAAAGTAACAGATCACATTAGGAGCTCTATATAAGAATTTATGTTTCTACTCAAACTAACATCCAATAATAAATCACAGTGCTATATAGCAGCAGGATAAAACCTTATTAATATGTAACATGCATTTAGTTAATAATCTGTGATACATTTAATAAGTTAAAATGCATAATAATATATATTAAATTACAGCCTTCAAAATATGAAAGAAACCAAACCAAAAGGCTATAAAATTTCTCAAACATCTCTTTATTATTTAATAAAGATTCTGAAACAGAATGTGAACTGGCACTGGCCCATCGTGCTTATTAAGAAACTTAAACTACACGTGACATTTCCTGCAACCAAGGCTAAATGATGCCCAAAACACAAGTTCAGGACAATCTATTTGTATTTTTGATTACTCCCTTCTCCTTTCTCAAGAAGGATTCCTAGTCCTGACCCTTTTACAATATGAAATAATATATCAATTATCGCAAAATGTTCCTGATTGTTTTGGTACTAAACGATTACATAATCTCAGATTAAGTTCCTATGCCTCATTAATGACACACACACCTATAATGCCCTCTAATGCATCAAACATATTCAGTCAAATACAGAAAAGCATACTATGCTCTAGAATCAAGGGAAACACACTTTACCAATCTGGTATTTATTTATTTTGTGTGGCCCCACACTCCTGTCTCTGAGCTCAGGGATTGCTCCTGATGGTGCTTTGGTGACCATATGGGTTGCCTGGGATCAAACGTGGGTTAGTTATATATAAGGCAAGATTCCCTGGGCCCACTGTAGTTTATCCCTCTAGCCCCAAAATGTGATCTATCCATTTGATACTTTAACAGTTTTTAAGTCCTTCATTGGATGGGGCATACCAATTATTCTACCGCTGTGTATTTATCTAAATCTGTGTTAGAGTAGCTTTATTTTTCCTACTTAGTGATATCTGTATTAGAATTCTAAAATTAAGCTATCATTTTATTTGGTATTTTACTATTATTATTATTACTACTATTATTATTATTATCATCATCATTATCATCATTTTGGGTTTTGAGCAATAAATGGGACTATTTAGGAATTACTGTTGACTCTGTTCAGTCACTTTCATCTATACTCAGGAAAACATGCCCACGATCAAAGCAAGCCAGTCTTGGTTCCACACAAGGCAAGTGCTTTCTTTTTTTTTCTTTTCTTCAAATTTTAATACACCACTTTTAGACATACAATTGCAAGATGCCTCATGTTGAGTTTAGGTTCTACAGTGCTCCAACACCCATCCCTCCACCCAAACCCGTGTCCCATCACCAATGTCCCCATCTCCCTCCCCCTCCCACACCTCAACTGCTTGGTGGGTTCTGTATGTCTTTTCTCTCCCTCTCTCTCTCCCTCCCGCCTACCTTTCCTACACATCATAGAATGCAGTACATTAAAGGACATAACTGTTTCCACTAGTTTGATGAACCGCGTGCGCAAGCGGCCGCACGACTTAGGGGCCTCATGGTCAGCATCCAGACAGCAAATATGGTGGCTAATGTGGAGGTGTGAGTCTCATCCGGCTGCTTCCAGGACCCCCCAGAGGTGATGGGCCCACTCCCAAAAAACATCTGTCCTCCTGGGGGACCCATGGTCAGTTGAACCTGGGGAGAGCCAAGTTCCAGCTTCCCCAGCCGTGTCTGAGGCTCTGCATGCTATGGCTGGTCACCCTAGGGCAGCTCCTGGGAGGTGCTACCAGGCTCAGACAAAATGGAGCGGGAAGGACTGACCCCAGCTCCATCTGACAAATTCCCGGTGAGTCCTGCTTCTGGGAGCTGCCTACCTGAGCTCGAACTCGTAAGGCTCTGTTAATCTGGCCTTGAGGTCAGCATCCTCCCGGGCGGGTTGATATGCTACAGCGTCCGGACAGCAATATAGTGCCTAATGTGGTGGGTGAGTCTCATCCAGCTGCTTCCGGGACCCCCCAGTGGTGATGAGCCCACTCCCAAAACCCATCTCTTTTCCTGGGGGCCTTCATGGTCAGCTGAGCCTGAGGAGAGCAGAGTTCCAGCTTCCCCAGCCATGTCTGAGGCTCTGCATGCTATCTGTTTTCTTCTTTTACTCTTTGCTTATTGGTTTTATCCATATCTGACTGTGCTCAGGACTTACTCTTGGATCTTTGGTCAGGGTCAGAGATCACTCCTGGTGGTGCTCAGGGGATCATATGTGAACAAAGGCCAGCCACATGAAAGGCAAGTGCTTTACCTGCTTTACTATCTCTTTGGTCTGAAATACCTATTCCTCCTTCCCCATACCAACTTAATAAAATTTACTGAAACAAAACTGAGTTTAACATTTTAGTTTCAGATATGCAATATAACAATTTGATAGAGGTAATATCAAAATTACCTGAAAACAATTCTAAGTAAGCTACTATTTCTTCAAAATACTCAGTGAGTTTCTCTAAAAATGTTTACGTCTTTGATTCATTAATTTCATATCTACTAATATATTCTAATTTTATTTCTAAACTAATCATACACCAAAATTTTTGTATTTAGTGTCATTAATTTTAATTACTGCAACAAACACTTGCAAGGTGTTCACTATGTGCCAGACATTGCTACAAAATTTCATATGTATTAACTTACTTAAATCTCACATTATTTTCTATGAAACAGTGTCATCATAATTTCCTAGAAAAAATATGACTAAAAATAACATTTAAGGCCATAAACAGAAATGAAAATTTTACAACATCTATGCTCCAAACTTATTATCCTCTTAAGTTATTCGGAGATGTGATATTGATGCGGACTACTTCATAGATATATAAAGATATCTACATATATATATATATATTTATGTATATATGTAAAGATATATACACATTAATATATAGATATCTGTTTCATAGATACATATTCATAGACCCTATATTTCATCCTTATTGTTATCTGTGACACACAAAATGAGGGACTAGAGAGACAGTTGCATAAAGCACTTGTTTTGGGATTGATCACAGTGCAGATAGTTCCCTAAAAACCACCAGGAGTGATCCTCACAGCACAGAGCCAGGAGTAGTCACTGAGCACAGCCATGTGTGCTACAATACCGCCACTAAAAATATAATAAAAGTAATCAGAACTTCACCGAGCCTGCTTCTGCAGATATTTAGGTCACTCAAGACAAAATACATGCCTCCCGCTGCTTGATGGGTATGAAGCTGATAAAAAAAAAAAACTAAACAAAGGGAAAAAAAAGACTTTCATCTAGGTCTAGATTCTTGACAGTCTCAGCAGGAAGTAGCCCCAGAAACAATAGACTGTCTTGACATGCAGGGCAATTGGAGAACAGATGTTTTCAGGGCCAATTCCCTAGCTTATAACTATTGCTATTTTGAATACCCCTTGTAATTTATCAAGTCAATATAAAAATGTGCTTATGTATGGGGCGTGGCTTCTTCCACCACCACACTGGTACATTATATAAGCCAGGTGGCTGACACAGGGTCATACAGCTAACAAAGAATTTCAACTATGACAATTTCTCTCCATACATAGAAAAAAAAACTAAAAAAGTATTTTTAAATTCTAATTCTCTAAGTTTGCATTATAAATATATGGTGGCAAATTGTGACTTCACAGTCTGACTGCAGGAGTAGGAGCCTAAAAAATATTTTTTGGGGGGCTGGAGAAATAGTATAGCAGCTAAACTCCTATTTTGCACTTAGCCCTATCAGGATTAATGCTCAGCACCATATAGGTGCCTCCAAGTCCTGCCAGGAATGATCACTAAGTAGGGAGGTAGTAAGTCCCAAGTACTTTAGGGTGTGGTCCCAGGATCCCAAACATTTGTAATTAGGTAAACAAGTTTATGACTGGATGAGTATTTTTTTCTAATCATATTGAAACACTAATGATTTACCAAATTATTTATATTAAGCTACTAAATTTTATAATTAAATCAAGTGCTACATGTGCCAGACACTGGCACAAATTTTATATCTATTAACTCATTCAACTCTCACATCTTTTTTATGAAGTAGTTGGTGTCATCACACTCATGTCATATAAACAACAATATTAAGCAGCCATGGTTATAGTCTGAGATAGATATTTTTGGTGCCAAGATTGTTCTTCTCTTCCTAGCCTCTCTTTTTAAGCTATTTAAAATAAATGTTACTACACTATTACATAGCCATACAATTAGTTTTTTTTTAATTTCATCTGCTACAAATTATTCAATAAAATAAAACACAGAAAATCTGATATCAGTACTGAGAACCCAAATTGCTGATTTTTTTATTAAACATAGCACAATAGATCAAATTCCTATACATGTATCAAAATCTTTCAAATGCACCAGAGACACCATGATGCATTCCTAATTAATCCTCTTCCCTCAGGCAGCCAGATAGAATTGTGAACTATAAATAAAATATGTCTTGGCAAAATACTTCCGGCAACAATTAATTGTTACAGAACTACTTGGGGCAAGACCATGATGTGCAACCAGAGCACACTACTTAGAAACCCCTGTAATAGCTATCCATGAGAGATCAATGGTATTGGGAAGCAGCCCAGACTGCCAACTTTAAGTCATCTCACTGAATAGAGTAAAAAGAAAATACAAACAGTGAGGTAAGACAAATTACATTTTCAGCAGTTATGAAAATAAAACTATGGCTATGCAAAAAGAAAAATGAATAGTTAAATCTAAACCTATCACTATATTTTCACTCTCCATTATATTAAGTATTAAGTTATTAAACATATTTTATGCTTGTTAACTTCTCTAGTGATAGATCTGCTCCTCAATTCATTGACCTAGTTTTCTATCAATAATCATGCAGTTTAGGATATTTACACAGAACACTAAGTCAGGCAAAAATTATAAAAATTGTAATCTGTTCGTAGAAAAATATCATTAATTAAGAATCCATTCTTAGGGGTCAGAGTGATAGTCCAGCGGGTAGGGCATTTGCCTTGCACGCGCCAGCCTGTGCCGGTCTGGGTTCGATCCCGGCATCCCATATGTTGAGCACCACCAGGGATAATTCCTGAGTGTAGAGCCAGGAGTAACCCCTGAGCACTGCCGGGTGTGACCCCAAAAAGCAAAAAAAAAAAGAATCCTTTCTTACTTAGGAAGCATTCCCAGAAAACTAAATATGAAATATTTTGTAGATGCTGAAATACCCTAGAAATAAAGAAAATAACAGTTATAAGAAAAGTATATTTTAACAATTATAATAAGAATATTAGTTAAAATTTTATGGAAACATTTTGTATATACTTATGCTAGAGTATTATTTTATAAATACTAATGCCAGACAGAGTTCTACTATTTTTAGTAAATAGCTATTTTTCTTCTCTAATTCCACACTACTCCATGGGGGGACCTGCCCTACTCCATGGGGGCTGCCATTTTCCACATCCGGACTTCCCTCTCGTCACAACTCTACCCAGCAGACCAGACTATCACAGACCAGCTCGTGCGGCAGCTAGCGGCAGCACGGTTTATCAATAAATGGTTTATTTAGAGGTGACTACAAGAGTATGCCACCCACATGGCAAGCCTAGCAAGCTGCTCATGTTGTATTTGATATGCCAAATAAGAGTAACATTTATATTAGGTCATTCCTATGACCTAATATAATGGTTTGAGGCTCTTTATGTTCCTGGAGCAAGTGGATGCCTTTGAGTTCTACTAGCATGAGACAGGACATATGGAGATATCACTGGTGCCCGCTCTAGCAAATAGATGATGAACGGGAAGATAGTGATAGTGAATACCACACTCAGGTAATATTGACTCAACCAGCTAGTGTAAAAAAATGAATTCATTTGTATTTCTTTTTTATTCTGTGACTGTCTTATTTTATAGAGCATCAATGTCTTCCAGTTTCTTCTATACTTTTCTGTACGTTGAGAATTTTACTTTATTATTGATTTTAATTTTATTATGTTTTTATTAATCACCATGAGATACAGAGTTACAAATCTGTTCATAATTGAATTTCAGGATGGATGAAGGATATAATAAAACATAGAGCAGAAATCAACGAGCTGAAATCCCAAAAAACAATCTGAAACATCAATGAAAACAAAAGCTGGTTCTTTGAGGAAATAAACAAGATCAATAAACTACTAGCAAGACATTTTCTTTCAAAAGGCTGAGTGATTGTATTGTATGTATATAATAGATTCTCTTCATTCACCTTCCATGAAAATTTTGGTCATTTATAATTACTTTATCTTATTTTTTGTTTTGGTCTTGCGGTCTCACACTTAGCAGTCCTCAGGACTTACTCTTGGCTCCAAACTCAAGGATTACCCGTGACAGTGTTTGGGGTGCCTGACACTGATATTAGGTCAGCTGTGTGCAAAGAAGACATCATACCAGCTGTACTATCTCTCAGTTCCTAGATAATACAGCTCACCCTTTGTAACGGAAAGTAAAATTTCATTCGTAATTTTAATAATAGACATCTATCACTTGTATAACTTGTCTTCCCTTTGTTCATCAATTTGCTCGAGCAGGCACCAGTAATGTCTCCATTCGTTGGGAATGAGGTCTATTATTGTTACTGTTTTGGGCATATCGCATACACCACGGGTAGCTTGCCAGGCTCTGCCTTGGTAGACAATCTATATAACCAAGCAATCCTATTCTAAAGATATGCAAAATAATTGAAGAACACAAGGAAATATATTTACATCCATAGAAATAACCTGGGCAGACATGGGGCAGAGCTGCTACTGGCTTTCACTGTGCCCAGCCACTCATGAGGTGCCCTGGAGGGATGGCAGTTTCTAGCCCTGGCCCGCCACCCCAGCAGAGCCTCACAACAAGCCAGACAACCCCCACTCTATGAGGACCTCCATTTTCCACATCTGGACTTCCCCCTCGTCAGAACTCCATCCAGCAGACTAGCCTATCACAGCCCAGCTCACAAGGCCGCAAGCAGCTGCATGGTACATCAATATATGCTGGATTTTGAGATGACTACAAGTGTATGCTACCGGCACAGCAGAGCCTGGCAAGCTAGCCGTGTCGTATTTGATATGCCAAATACCAGTAACAATTATAGACCTCATTCCCATGACCTGATAGAATGGTTTGAGGCTCTTTATGTTCCTCGAGCAAGCAGGTGCCCTTGGGCTCTACTTGCATGAGACAGGTCATATGGAGATGTTACTGGTGCCCGCTAGAGCAAATTGATGATGAACGGGAAGACAGTGATACAGTGATACAGAAATAACCTAGATTTTCATGAAACATTCCATAGTATATATTATACTAATTTGTCACAGAAAACATATCTATATTAAAATATTTTTTACTAAATGTGTTGATAAAAGAGATATGCATTTAATATTTAGATGTAATATCTATGGTATCAAAGTTTTAGAAAAATAATCCAAATCTTGTTTTAATTGCAAAATGACTTTCTCTTTAGCCAATTAACCTTCAGATTTATGATAATTATTTTTAATTAAGCAAATTTTATTAGAGATATATATTTAAACTATAATAACTTCAAATATTGTCACCAACAAAGAATTTTCTAAGTTTAAAGTTTCAAAGATGTAATTTCTTGAAATGCTTTGATTTGAAGAGGTACAATCCTGTTTTCATGACTTTGATTCATTGCTGTGTAGACAGCATTAAACACAAGATAATACTAAGAGGTGTTCTAGCTGTTAACTTCACAGTGATTAATGGCAAGACAAGATATCAGGCATCTAAGACTTGAGAAACTATTAACTTGGGAGAAAGCTGAAAAAGCCAGAGGGAAATAATAAGTCACACTAACAAAAGGCAATGAAATACAAGACATTGCTTTTGATTGCATCTTGATATATTCCTAAATGTATGTTAAATCATCAAGAAACATTACATATAGTACTCATAGTGAGGTCTAATTCTATTCTTTATTATTAAATAGAAATAACTAATAAAACACCTAGATCTAGAAATATCTATATTCCAATATTATGACCTTAGAGGTTCCTCACAACGTATTTATCAGAAAAAATTTGCTGCATTTATTTTATGTATTTATTTTTTTTAATGTTCCAATACCCATCCCTCCACTCGAACCCATCTCCCATCACCAATGTTCCCATCTCCCTCCCCCCTCCCGCACCTCAACTACTTGGCGGGCTCTGTATATCTTTTCTCTCCTCTCTATCTCTTCCTCCCGCCTACCTTTCCTACAAATCGTAGAATGCAGCACATTAAAGGACATAACTGTTTCCAGTAGTTTGATGGACTGCGTGGACTTAGGGGCCTCATGGTCAGCATCTGGACAGTGAAAATGGCGGCTAATGTGATGGGTGAGTCTCATCTGGCTGCTTCCAGGACTCCCCCAGATGTGATGGGCCAACACCCAAAACCCATCTGTCCTCCTCGGGGCCTCATGTTCAGCTGAGGTAGGCCAAAGCCGAGTTCCAGTTCCCCCCAGCTGCATCTGAGGCTCTGAATGCTATGGCTGGTTGCTCCAGGGCAGCCTCCTGGGCGGGGCTACCTGGCTCAAAATGGAGAGGGGAAGGGGCGACTCCAGCTCCATCTGACGAATTCCCAGTGATTCCCACCTCTGGGAGCTGCCCACCTGGCCTCGAACTCGTCTTGCTCTGTTAATCTGGTCTTGAGGCCAGCATCACTCTCGGGACTCTGACGTGCTGCAGCATCGGACAGCGAAAGTGGTGGCTTATGTGGTGGAGGAGTCTCATCTGGCTGCTTTTGAGACCTGCCAGAGGTGATGAGCCCACTCCCAATACCAATCCGTTCTCCTCGGGGCCCCATGGTCAGTCCAGCGAGGGGAGAGCCGAGTTCCAGTTCCCCTAGCTGCGTTTGAGGCTCTGCAAGCTATGGCTGGTCACCCAGGGCAGCTCCTGGGAGGGGCCACAGGGCTCAGACAAAATGGAGAGGGGAAGGGCCGACCCCAGCTCCATCTGACAGATTCCCAGTGATTCCCGCTCTGGTAGCTGCCTACCTGGGCTCGAACTTGTATTGCTCTGTTAATCTGGCCCTAGCAGGCCCTAGGAGCCATGTAGAACACGACCAGGCTCTGGTCTAGCCTTTAGCCTTTTCCCGGGAACTTGAGGTCAGCGTCCCACCTGGAAGAGCTCTGATTTGCTGCAGCATCTGGACAGCGAAAATGGAGGCTGATGTGGTGGGCAAGTCTCATCTGGCTGCTACTGGGACCCACCTCCCGAGGTGATGGGCCCCACTCCCAAAACCCACCTGTCTTCCTGGAGGCCCAATGGTCCTGAGTCAAGAGAGGGCCAGCTGCGTCTGAGGCTCTGCATGCTATATCAGCCTTTGCAGTTTGATGCAAATAGAATGATCATTGAAGTGTACAAATGAGCCAGATCCTGAAAGGACCTGGTGCTAAAATCCATTGCATCTAACATTAAACCTTGGCGGCAGAGCCGCTTGCGCTTGCACACCCGTGGATCTGGAGTCTCTGTCTTGTGGCAGTTGGCTGTGGTGGCTGGAGCTCAGGGTCACACCCACTGAGCCCGGAGCTGGGGACTGGGTGGAAGCCCCCAATCTTTGCTCCGAGTCCAGCAGGTGGCTGCCTGCATGGCGAGCAGGCCCTAGGAGCCATGTAAGACATGATCAGGCACTGGCCGAGACTTTTGCCTTTCCCGGGAACTCCATAGGGCCACTCACCATGAGGTCCATCTGTGCAGCCTTGAATCTGTAGTCTCTGTCTTGCTGCAGTTGGCTGTGGTGGCTGGAGCTCAGGGTCACACCCACTGAGCCCGGAGGCTGGGGACTGGGCGGGGTCCCACAATCCTTACTCTGAGTCCAGCAGGTGGCCGCCTACATGGCGAGCAGGCCCTAGGAGCCATGTAGAACACGACCAGGCTCTGGTCTAGGTCTAACCTTTAGCCTTTCCCGGGAACTTCATAGGGCCGTTCACCATGCTGCATTTATTTTAGAAATAAATTTTGTAAACTATGAAAATATAAGTTTGTAAATTTTATAAACTGAAACTCGGAAAATTTTATACGTAACTTTTAAAGTGATACAAATGTAAATATCAAATCGTTTCATATTGTTAACTGAGCAAACACTTTATCTTCAGGAGTCCTGGGTTCCATCACACTCATTGCATGGTCCCATGAACAATGCTGGTTGGAGACCCTTTGCAGTGTAAAGGTGATACATTGCCCCACAACCAAGGATCAGATTAGGAGAGGGCCAGATGTGGACCTCCAAGGAAAACTAAAACATGAAAAAAATGGTATAACAGAAAATTTATTATTTTTCTGGTATTTTATAATAGTTTAATAATCACGAGGTAGCTACAATGACTATACACTTGATTACTACTAAAACCCCAATATCTTACATAGGAATGAATGTCAGTATGCAAAAATTAAGTATGAAAAAACTTGAAAAATCTGTATTGTTTTGTTATGTAATGTTTCTCATTCTAATCATAAAAATTTATTTTGGAAAATATTTTCCAAAACTAAATTAGGTACTTCAGTTAAGGAAAATTATAGTTTAAATTAAAGTTCTGAAGTTAATTTAAAAAAATACTTTGTTACCATAAAATGCCTGTAAATTTTTTTAATATGTGTGATTTCTCAAACCAATTGTGTTTTAGAACATTTCTCCTAAAAAGGTTTATTTTCATTTGGAGCAAAATAATTATTCACTTATCTTGAAAATTAAAATTTAATATATCTTATTGTAAACTTTTGATAATTTTTGTGTGATTGGTTATATGTGTGTAATTTCTTTAAAATATCTAAAACTTTCTGAATCTATTCTTGTAATGTATCTTAATAAAATTAATTTTTTGGCATATACTTATTCATGTGTTCACTCTATTTTTTTTTATTCAGTATCCATTGTGATTGTGGAGAACATATCCAATATGTTGGCGTCTCTATCATTAAAGTTAATAATTGTTCTGGCGTGGGTGGGTCTCTCTCTTCCAGGGTGACTGGCATGGAGGCAGAGGAAAGGGAGGGCCCAAAACTCCACTCTGAGTCCTGCCAGCATGGTCTCTCTCCCGCACATGACAGCAAACCCTTAGAACAATGTTGGACTCAGCCAGGGGCTGGATAGAGACCCTTTGCAGTGTAAAGGTGATACACTGCCCCTCAACCGAGGATCAGATTAGGAAAGGGCCAGATGTGGACCTCCAAGGAAAACTAAAACAGGAAACAAAATGTTGTAACATAAAATTTACTGTTTTTCTAGTAGTTTATAATAGTTTAATAATCACAAAGGTAGGTACAATGATTATACACCTGTTTACTACTAAAAACCCAATATCTTACATAGGAATGAATGTCAGTATACAAAAATTGATCACTTGACTTCCGTAGATCATCAATTACTGGAGGGGCACCAGCTAATGTCTCAATATGTCCTGTAACATGTGAGATAGCCAAAGGGCATCTGCCCACTCCAGGAACATAAAGAGCCTCAAACCATTCCATCAAGTCATGGCAATGAGGTCTATATTTGTTACTGGTTTTTGGCATATCAAATACGACACGGGTAGCTTGCCAGGCTCTGCCATGTGGGTGGCATACTCTAGTAGTCACCTGTGAAATATTTTATATATATATATATATATATTATTGAGCAAGGATAAACACTCCAGAGAACTCAAAATATTGCTATAGATATTAATTGCCATCATTTAATTTCATAAAAAGCTTTCTAAAAATAATAAAATGAGGGGCATCTGCCTTGCATGCAGCAGGCGCAATTTCAATCCCTGGCATCCTATATGGTCCCCTGAGCTCCCACCAGGAGTAATTCTTGAGTGCAGAGCCAGGAGTAACTCCTGAGCATTGCTGGGTGTGACCCAAAAAAGCAATAAATAGAACACGGCAGACAGACAGACAGACAGACAGACAGACAGACAGACAGACAGATAGATGAAAATAATTAAATACCATGCCATCAGTCTAGTAATTATTTGTATTTTAGAATAAAGTGGTCAAGAAATTTTTCTGAGACTTCAATGTGAACTTTGGGAAATAAGAAGTATTTAACACATCAACTAAAAAATCCCATTTAACACGACTGCATGGACACAAAAATGCCTCAAAATTCTGCAGACAAGAAATAAAAATAATGGGGCTCGTCGAGCCTGGTGGCCCCTGCCCGGGGCTGCCCACGGGCCAGCATACAGGGCCCTCACGGATGGCTGGGGAGGCTGGCGCTCGGCTCGCGCCGGGCCTAGCTGACCATGGAACCCCGAGGAGGGCAGATGGGTTTTGGGAGTGGGCCCGTCGCCTCTGGGCGGTCCCGGAAGCAGCCAGATGAGACTCGCCCATCACACTAGCCACCATTTTTGCTGTCCGGACAGCTGGGAAACTGCCTCACGACCAGATCAACAGAGCAAAACCAGTTCGAGCCCAGGTAGGCGGCTCCAAGAGGCGGGAATCACTGGGAAGTCGTCAGATGGAGGCGTGGTCGACCCTTCCCCTCCTCCATCTTGTCGAGCCTGGTGGCCCTGCCCGGGAGCTGCCCACGGGCCAGCATACAGGGCCTCACGGACGGCTGGGGAGGCTGGCGCTCGGCTCGCGCCGGGCCTAGCTGACCATGGAACCCCGAGGAGGGCAGATGGGTTTTGGGGAGTGGGCCCGTCGCCTCTGGGGGTCCCGGAAGCAGTCAGATGAGACTCGCCCATCACACTAGCCACCATTTTTGCTGTCCGGACGCTGGGAAACTGCCTCACAACCAGATCAACAGAGCAAAACCAGTTTGAGCCCAGGTCGCGCGGGCCGCAATTGCGGCGCAGGTCCACTAAAATAGTGAAACAGTAATGTCTTTTAATGCACTGCATTCCACGAAGAGCAGGAAAGTTTGTTGGGAAGGAGATATAAAGAGGAAAGAAATGACATACAGAACCTGCCAAGTGGTTGAGGTGCGGGAGGGGAGGTGGGGACATTGGTGATGGGAGATGGGTTTGGGCGGAGGGTGCGTGTTGGAACACTGTAGAACCAAAGCTCTACATGAGCATCTTTCAATTAAAAAAAAAAGGTGGAATCTACCACAAACATGTGGGAATCAGTGGTTAGGTAAGACAGAGAAGGGAACAGTGTGCTAATATTTGTCAAAAGTGATAATACCAGCCTAGAACTGAGCATTGAATATAGGAAAAAAGATATACATGATAATCTCTAAATGTATGTATTGCAATCCACAATGTGTAAGAGAAGAGAGAAAGAGAGAGAGAGAGAAGAGATAAAGAACTTGCCATAGAGGCAGGCTAGGGGAGGGGGAGGGAAGTGGGGACATTGGTGGTGGGAAATGGGCACTGGTGGAGGGATGGGTGCTGGACCACTGTATGACGGAAACCCAAACATGAACATCTTTGCAATTGTATATCACATGGCGGTGTAATAAAATATTAAAAAAAAAAAAAAAAACTTAGAATGAGTGCTTATCAATAGGAGTATATGGGGGAAACCACTGATATAATGGACTCACAAGCTTTAAAAACCAGGCATGGGGCCAGATAGTATAGCAGGTATGTTTCTTGCGTTGCCTGTGGCCAACCCTGCTTCAATCGCTAGCATCCTATATGATCCCCCAAGTACCACCAGGAGTGATTCCAAAGTGCAGAGACATAAGTTACCCCTGAGTATCTCTGGGTATAGTCAAAAAAAAAAAAACATAAAAAGAACAAACATGAAAAAAGACCTTTGTGGGGCTGGAATGTACAGTGGGTAGGGTATTTTCCTTATTTGCCTTGCATGCGGCCAACCCAGGTTCAATCCTTGGCATCCCATATGGTCCACTGACTGCCAGTAGTAATTCCCGAGTGCAGAACCAGGAGTAACCTCTGAGCATTGCTGGGTGTGACCCAAAAAGCAATCAATCAATCAATAAATAAATGGGTGGATGAATAAATGAATAGACAGATAGACAGACAACAGAAAGACAGATGCCTTTTGTCTGAGAGATAGTCAGCAGCAGGTAAGGCAACTGCCTTGCACACAGCCAAGTTAGTAAGATCCCAATACTGCAAATGGGTGCGATCCCTGAACACAGAACCAGGTATAAGCCAAGCACTCACTCCGTGTGGCCCAAAAAAATAAAACATAAAAAGTTTTAAACAAAGATCAGCAACTCAAGTGAGCTTGGTCTGGACAAGGAAACTCTTTGCAGCTCTGAATTGTTCTCTGAAGTGCTGAGCCCCTTTCTCCTGCTGGGGCCAGCTTGTCCTCGGTCAGTAGAGGTGTCCAACTGGACAGCAGGCTCCAGAAGAAAATGGTCACCTGTTCCTGTTTGGCAAGGCCAGTCCTAGTAAACTGTGACTTGTAACTATCTCTGGAGTTGGAGCCTTTTAGTGCAGTGCTGACTTGCCGGTGCTACACCAGTGCTGTGGCATGAGGCAAATATCCCAGCAGCAAGAAACCTGAGCCAGCAGCTGGCGGCTCTCAGCTTTTATTTGGAAGGACCAACTTTGCTTAGAATCATCTCCTGATAACAAACATCCCTAAATTTGGGGGTGGGGGAGGAGTTCTTGGTTTGGTTTGATTTGATTTGGGACAGTGCTCAGTGCTTACTTCTTGCTCTTGTTCTGGTATCACTCCTGGCAGAGGTGATCAGGAGCACAAATGTGGTGCCAAGGATGAAACTGGATCTTTCCCATGAAAGGAAAGCATGATACCCTCTGTATATCTCTCCAGCCCTAAACTTGCAGCAAAAGTATTTTTTATTATTCACTTGTATCAGTCCACCTGTCTTTCCGTTGTTCATCGATTCGCTAGAGCGGGCTCCAGTAACATCTCCATTTGTTGGGCATGAGGTCCATTATTGTTACTGTTTTTGGCATACTGAATACACCATGGGCAGCTTGCCAGGCTCTGCCTTGGCTCTGGATTCATCCAAGGACCCAGTGTTTTTCTATGTGAGACCATCAACCATCCAGGGCCCACAGGGCAGAGCCCTGAGTGTAGACAAGCCTGTCTCCTGTCTGTCACCAGCTGACACAGACGGGCACCTCAGCCACACCTGCAACACCTTGAGGGGCAGGTTTTTTTAGTAGTAGTAGACAGCATGATTTAGTTGTTCATAATTTGAGCTTTAGGCATTCTATGTTCCAGCATCAATCCCACCACTACTGTCAGCTTCCCTCTATCAATCTCCCCAAGTTCTGTCCTACAGCTACAAAAATATTGTTTTGTTTTGGGGGACCCCCTATGGTTTTTGGATCACATCTGAAGGTCCACAGGGTTTTTTCTGCCTCACTTAGGGATCACTCCTGGCAGAGCACAATGACCATGCAAGGTGCCAGGGATCAAACCTGAGTCCGCTGCATTCAGGGCAAGTCTTCTTCCTCTGTACTATTGCTCTGGCCCCTACAAAATATCACTTTATGGTTAGAATTAAGTTATTGCATCTGCAGAAATATAATAGAAGCTATATAGTGCTTTCATTATATCCCATCAAGAGGTAAATACTGTTTATTGTTCCTATTACTCATGATGTTTATTTTGCTTAAGACTGAGTCTCCCAAATGTCTCAGATGTCAAGTTAAAGATTTTTCTTCTTACTTAGAAGATTACTGTTTCTCTTTTGTTTCCTCTCATGAAGTTTACTAGCTATTGATTAGTCTTGTCTTTAACTATTATTGCTAAGGTGGTTGCCTAATAATGACTTTCAGATGCTTTCACTGATTTTACATTTAATTGTTACAATTATACCACAGAAAGATCTTTCTCCTTCACTGAATATATGTACCATTAACTTTATATTACTTCTCATTTTAGCCTAATGAACATTCATTCTCACATTATCTGTCTTCTTCAGCATGATGATAGAAGTCTAGTAAAATTCCTATTGATATGTTCATATTGGACTCACAGACATGGGGCAGAGCTGCTACTGGCTCTCCCTGTGCCCAGCCTCCCACAAGGCACCCGGGAGCAATGGCGGGTTCTAGCTCTGGCCCGCCACCCCAGCAGAGCCTCGCAACAAGCCAGACGACCCCCTACTCCATGAGGGCCTCCATTTTACACATCTGGACTTCCCCCCTCATCAGAACTTCACCCAGCAGACCAGCCTATTATAGCCCAGGTCATGAGGCCACTTGCGGCCGCTCGGTTCATCAATAAATGTGGATTTAGAGATGACTACAAGAGTATGCTCCCGCACGGCAGAGCCTGGCAAGCTACCAGTGTTGTATTTGATATGCCAAATACCAGTAACAATTATAGACCTCATTCCCATGACCTGATGGAATGGTTTGAGGCTCTTTATGTTCCTTGAGCAAACAGGTGCCCTTGGGCTCTACTTGCATGAGACAGGACATATGGAGATGTTACTGGTGCCCGCTTGAGCAAATCGATGATGAACGGAAAACAGTGAGATAGTGATGTTCCTATTAACATTCCTATTGATACGTGAACTATTTTTCACTATTTTTCTGACCATCACAAAGAATTGATCTTATCTGCACTTTTCTTGCCCACGTGAAGAGAAAACCATCTATAAAATGAACCTTTATGTTCTTCAATGTGGGGGAAAGATATTTAGAAGGAAGGTATGAATGAAAGTTATTACAGCAGGAACAAGGGGAGGAAAGGGATGCTGGGAAATCTGTCTGATTTTATTGGTTCTTTGAAGTCTTGCCCTTCCAGAAGGTAAGTAGTCAAAATATATAACAGGATGCCTATGGGTGAAAAAAAGGGCTAAATGGCGGCCTCAAGTGGGCCACCTGTTCTATGCCTCCATGCAGCTACTCTGTGAGCCCTCACTGTTGTCCACAAAGGCAGCAGGAAAGAAGTAATTATCAATCACATACTAATAATTAGAGGAAAAAAAACAGAGAACAATGAACTGCTGGGCTATAGCTTTGAGTCAACCAATGGCAACTTACAGAGCAGCAAACCCAGCAATAAGACGCGCGTTCTGGCTTAACAACTGCAGACCTCAGAGCCAGAAGGTATACTATGGGCTTAAAATGCAAAGGAACGGGACAGTATGGTGCTTTCAGGAGAAGAGTGAACATCAAAGCTCATGATTGAAGTAATTCTCCAGAACGGGACAGAGAAGCCACAGGTTCAATAATAGCATGCCTTGTGTTGGAGCTGAGAACCGTTTATTCAAACTATGCAGCAAATTATAACTTTGCCAGCAGCAGGTGGATTTTTATGCAAAATGTTTCCTACAATCCTCAAAGACCTACTAAGTTAGAAATAAAGCTACTTTATTGCTAATATATTTTTGCAAGCCTGAATTTTTATCATATACCATAGAATGTCCTAACAAATATTGCACTCACAAGATACATATTTATTTAATGTCATTCAATATAAAATATAAAATTTTAATTTTACATAAAACAATTTAATACATAACATTTTAATAGCTTTATTTAAATATTTTAATATTCAAAATTTTATACTATATATAAAGTTTAAAATGTATACATATAATTTCAATAAAATTCAATGATGCAGTTCTTGAAATATTCAAATAACTAAAGTTGACACAGATCTATGTGAAAAGCTTGTAAGTGTAAATGTGTTAAATTAGTTGCATTTTCCACAAAACATCTTATATAAAGAATAATCCAGAGACAAGCAATGTTCTGGATTAAAACATTCTAAGGACAATAAAAATAAGATCTATTTTCAAATACAAACTGGATTTCAATCTCAATATAAATGCCATATTCATGAAAGAACTAATAAAAATTATGAGTTAAGGGGCCGGAGCGATAGCCCAGCGGGTAGGGCGTTTGCCTTGCACGCGGCCGGCCCATGCCGCCCGGGTTTGATCCCCGACATCCCATATGGTCCCCTGAGCAACGCCAGGAGTAATTCCTGAGTGCAGAGCCATGAGTAACCCCTGAGCATTGCCGGGTGTGACCCAAAAAGCAAAAAAAAAAAAATTATGCGTTAAGGTTTAATTGGTAGTATGCATATTAGTAAGACATTATCCTCTAGTCAATCCCAAAGACATGAAAAGGGGATGTATTTTGGTTGTGTGGTGACCATTTCACAAAATGTAAAAATATTTTGACAACTAGTATATTTACTCACATTCACAAGAAAAGCCATGGGAATGGAAAAATAATGTCCAAAAGACATATAAAAACCCTTTACCATTATTTAACATCTCAAACAAAAAATTATTAATATATTACAATGATGGGGACAGAGGGATAGTCCAGCAATCAAGTTCAGTCCCTTGCAGCCACTCATTATCTGAGCATTGCTGGGAACTGGAACCCCCACCCCCACCCCAGCTGCCCTACCAGGGTTGCTGTCATATCCCCTGATAAGCACCACATCCTTGGCACCATCACTGAATCCCTGTCTGATTTATCAGGAGTCAGAGAGGGGCCTCTAGGCAACCTGAACAAAACTATGGTGACTCCACCCACCAATGGTTAACCGAGAGCCCAACATGCTTAAAAGGATAAGAATAGCTAAACAATTCTGAGTGATAATCTTACTGTTATTTATTGAAACTTGTAGTCAGAGGAGAGGAAAATAATAACTACTATAATCAAGCTTTTTGTTGCTATTAGTACCAGAGCAACATGGTAAGAAAAAATACAGGATCTCATAGCATTTCTGATTTAATATAAATGTGTTTACTGAAAATTAACATATATGGACATGTAGAATATCCACATAATTCACTCAAAAATTTTTAGAAACAGTGACTGATTTCATAGCATCATATAAAATATAAGTAAATGAACAGGTAAAAACAAAGTTATTTATGCATGCCAAAAGTAAGCAATTTGAAGAGAAATCTTAGAAGATAGAGTAACAATATCCTAGAATCAGAGTAAATAAATTTATATATGTGTAAATGTAGGTGTGTATCTATTTATCATAGTAAAATGTTATAGAAATAAATTAAACATTAATTAATAGTAAACAAACTGGACTTATAAAATAGATATCCTTATAGGATAACTCTGATGTTTCCTGAATTGGTATCCATATTCACTGAAATTCAAATTAAAAAATTCAGGACTTAATATTTGGATATACCAAGGTATTAAAAAAGAAAACTCCAACTTTCAAGAGTTTGCAAATGCTTGGCCTCATCTTTAACTATTGATGCATGCACGCATTTGTTGTATGATTATAAATGGGATTTTTTCTTTCTTTAATTCCATTGTAGTTACTGTTTGCATGTAGAAATGCCTTTGTTTAATTGTATTAATATTAATTTTGTAGTTTTCTACTTTCCTGTATTTTGTTTAATCTAACAAATAAGTTTTTAGGGTCACATCAGGTTTTCTCAGTATGATTATATGCTTTTATACAGTGAAAGTTTTATTATTACTAGTGCTGAGTGTCAGTATCTTATGGAATCATTTTAATGATATTGTCTTACCTAATTACTCTACCTAGAATTTCTAATGCAGTTTTGAATAGCATTTGTGAAATGGAAAAAAAATCCTATTTTATGCATGATCTTAGAAAGAAATCTATTAGGATTTTACTAGTAAGCATGACATTAGAGGATATTGTATACATATATGTGTATATAATCTTACATATAATTGTATGTAATAATAACGATATATGCACATATTAATATATTTGATTATATATAATATTAAGTATATATTTAACATATCTATTAATGATATATAATATTAAATATATGCATATATTTAACATATATGATATGCGTATATATCTAATATATACATATATGTAAATATTAATATTTATTTATAATATATCACTTGTATCACTTGTCTTCCCGTTGTTCATTGATTTGCTAGAGTGGACACCAATAATACTCCATAAATCCTGTCGTGTGCTAGTGGAGGCCAAGGGCATCTGCTCAAGCCAGGAATATGAAGGGCCTCAAACCATTCCTTCAGGTCATGGCAAAGAGGTCAGTAATTGTTATTGGTTTTAGGCATATCAAATATGACACAGGTAGCTTGCCAGGCTCTGCCATATTTATAATACATAAACATATGCATATATGCATATATTTAATATTAAATATATGTATATTTTAATATCAAATACATACATATATTTAATATTATATATTAAATATATGTAAATATATTTAATATTAAATAATGTATAAATATATGTATATAATTATGCACACATATATGTATAATATATATATATGTCATCACTATCACTAGATCACTATCTTCCCATTCATCATCTAGTTGCTAGAGTGGGCACCAGTAATATCTCCATAGTCCCTGTCTCATGCTAGTAGAGCACAAGGGCATCTGCTTGCTCGAGGAAAATAAAGAGCTTCAGACAATTATATTAGGTCATGGGAGTGACCTAATATAATTGTTACTGGTATTTGGCATACCAAATATGACATGGGCAGCTTGCCAGGCTTGCCGTGCAGGTGGCATACTCTTGTAGTTACCTCTAAATACAGCATTTATTGATGAACTGCGCGGCCGCAAGCGACCATACGAGCTGGGCTGTGATAGGATCCTCTGCTGCTGGGTGGAGTTCTGATGAGAGGAAAGTCTGATGTGGAAGATGGCAGCCCTCATGGAGTGGGGAGGGGTCGTCTGGCTTGTTGTGAGGCCCTGCTGGAATGGCGGGCCAGGGCTAGAACCCGCCATCCCTTCCGGGAGTACCTCATGAGCGGCTAGGCACAGGGAGACAGGGAGAGCAAGTAGCAGCTCTGCCCCATATCTGTACTCTCTCTATCTATCTATCTATCTATCTATCTATCTATCTATCTATCTATCTATCTATCTATCTATCTATCTATCTATCTATCTATCTATCTATCTATCTATCTATCTATCTATCTATCTATCTATCTATCTATCTATCTATCTATCTATCTATCTATCTATCTATCTATCTATCTATCTATCTATCTATCTATCTATCTATCTATCTATCTATCTATCTATCTATCTATCTATCTATCTATCTATCTATCTATCTATCTATCTATCTATCTATCTATCTATCTATCTATCTATCTATCTATCTATCTATCTATCTATCTATCTATCTATCTATCATCCTCTCACCATCCATCCATCCATCCATCCCCATCCCCCCCACCATCCCCCCTCATCACTCCTATCTATCTATCTATCTATCTATCTATCTATCTATCTATCTATCTATCTATCTATCTATCTATCTATCTATCTATCTATCTATCTATCTATCTATCTATCTATCTATCTATCTATCTATCATCTATCTATCTCTCTATCTATCTATCTATCTATCTATCTATCTATCCTATCTATATCACTGTCACTGTCTTCCCATTCATCATTGATTTGCTCAAGCGGGCACCAGTAACATCTCCATATGTCCTGTCTCATGCTAGCAGAGCCAAAGGGCATCTGCTTGCTCCAGGAACATAAAGAGCCTCAAACCATTCCATCAGGTCATGGGAATGAGGTCTATAATTGTCACTGGTATTTGGCATATCAAATATGACACTAGTAGCTTGCCAGGCTCTGCCGTGTGGGTGGCATACTCTTATAGTCACCTCTGATCTCCAGCATTTATTGATGAACCATGCAACCGCAAGTGGCCGCGCAAGCTGGGCTGTGATAGGCTCTTCTGCTGGGTGGAGTAATCTTGTTACTAAACTACAAGAAATTCTCCTGTGTATTCACTAGGGAGTTTGCTCTGACATCTTTCAACCAGCTAATGGCATTGCATCAAAATAGACTAGGGGGCTAGAGTGATAGCACAGCGGGTAGGGTGCTTGCCTTGCACATGGCTGACCTGATTTTGGTCCCCAGCACCCCATATGGTCCCCTGTGCATGCCAAGAGTGATTACCGAGTGCGAAGCCAGAAGTGAACCCTGAGCACCTCTGGGTGTGGTTCAAAAAGAAAAAAAAATAATACAGACTGGGGCGTGGAGCGATAGCCCAGCGGGTAGGGCATTTGCCTTGCACGCTGCCAGCCTGTGCCAGCCCGGGTTCGATCCCTGGCATCCCATATGGTCACCCGAGCACTGCCAGGAGTAATTCCTGAGTGCAGAGCCAGGATAAACCCCTGAGCATTGCCGGGTGTGACCCAAAAAAGCAAAAAAAAAAAAAAAAGACTGAAAATGCAAATTCTAGATCAATTCAAGGGGGCTGTTGTCTCCAAATTATAAAAATAATACAAAGTAAAACCAAAACCTCTATATATAATATTGTTCACCTTACTTAAATCTTAGTACAGTCACAAATTTATGTAGATATTTATGTATGTAGTTACTGGTACAACCACCAATTTTGCAAACTCATGATCATCACAATTGTGAGGTCCCAATGTTGTTGAAACAACAGCATTTAAAGAATAGGAACTATTTTCAAACTATTTTAGTAAGTCATAACAATTCAAACAGTATGCCTTTGAATGATTCTAGAGCTAATGTCTCACATCTCTGGTTAGTTCTCTTATGTAATAGAAGCCAAAGGGAAAACATGGAGAAAAAAATATTCTTTAAATAGTGGTTTTGAAGGTTCACATCCAGAATAGTGAAATTCTGTGATTATCATAGATGATGAGTAAAAATTAACACAAAATCTTTAAGATGTTTATGTTAGAACCTAAGCTATAAAACACATATATATCATATCAGAAAAAATACTGCGTGATACTGTGTGTTTGGTATAACTTGGGATTCAACAGCAATAGGCCGGAAAAGTAAAGCATATATCATCCAGTGAAATTTCATGAAGTTAAAAAGGAAATTTTCAAAAAAAAATATAAAATAGGAGGAAATGTTTTCATAACAACATTTTACAAAGAGCTATAATCAGGATGCAAAATAAAATCACCTACCTGAAAAAGAATGCAGAAATACACTGAAGAACTAGATAGACAGTTTGCCAAGGAAAACTAATAGATAGTGAAAAGGTACAAAAACGACTTTTTGTACATGGGAATAAAAATCAAAATATTAAAAAAGACAACTCTACACTTAGGAATACTAGAACTCAATGTTGGCAAAGGTGTGAGAATGAAGAACTGTCTAACCCCTTTGTTGGGGGCAAACCATGGGAAACTGCAGGCAGATTCTGAATCAATTAGAAAGATGCCACCCATAATTATTTATCTGATGAACACAGAAAACAAAATTCAAGACTGTGCATGCTGACCTATATGAACTATTGGATTTTTCCATTCATTTGGAAATGTATGAACGCATACTTTATGCATACTTTATGCAGAAGAGCAGTGTGTGGATCTTAAAGGCACAGTACCTGTCAACATGTGTTAAGACAGTTGAGGCCAGGGTGCTGAACCTGCTCAAAACTATGAATAGGGGCCTGAAGAAAGCATCCTGGGGGTCTTCTGGACTGAGAGCAGCGGTTTCTGGTGCCTTGCCACAACCTAAGCCATGAGGCACCTTGTGCCTGAGCCGGATGGTCAGCACCAGGGAGGAGAAACTGTTCCTGATGTCTAGACCTGAGGGCCGGCACTAGAGCCACAAGGCTTAGTGTCTGAGCCGGAGGGTTGGCATCATGCTACCGGGCTACAGAGCTTCACAGCTTCTGAGTATTAGATCAACAGCAGTAGGGTGTCATGGAGGAACTCAAAGATGTAGATAGGGATTCAGTGACACAAGACATGGTAGCAAAAGATGGAACAAGGTAACTAAGGAAATAGACAGGCACAGAGCCAAGGAGTCCAGAAAAACGAAGCCCTGAACAGAAAACCCCTGAATCGTGTGAAAGGTTCTAAGGAATAGGTCCTGTAAGGACATGTCCTGGGAGAGGACCAGAAGCTTGGAGCTTTGAACAAAGACATTGGGAAGTGAAAGGTCTGACCAGAGGAGCCCGCCCTCGAGGACCCAGGAAGGAGAAAGCTGCCTGCAGGAGAAACTTTCTGGAGAAAGACAGAGGTTCAGGAGAGGCTAATGGAGAGAGCAAGCAAGGAGAGGAAACAAAGTCACATTAAATAATAACCTTAAGGAACCTCTAGCCCTGCTCATTATTCCCAGGACAGGTCAGGGGGAACTCAATCAGCCTGGACACAAGCCAGGGGTCCTAACAGATAGTCAATACTGCTGGGGTCCCAGCTAGGTCCCTGTGTCTGCTGCCATGGATACCCCCTAATGCCCAAGTAATGTTAAGGCTATGGAATCCACAGGCGGTCTCTTGAGCCTGGGGCCTTGGGACCTCCATGATGGTTAGCAAAAACCCTCCTACAACAGCAGTGGATTGTATGAAACTTGTCATATGTATGTACAAATACTGTTAGCTATCTAAAAATACTAAAAAAATGTAGTGCTCTTTTTTTAAAGTCAATTTTGGAGGAACTAGATAGGAACATAATTTAATAGAAAGTAAATATAAGAAGAGGATTTATTTTACTAATGTGGATATTATAGAAAAGCACAGAAAGGTTGCAAACAAACCCATATTAAACCAAGACTGAACTCTGAGCACAAAACTCAGTGGTCCACCTCTCTGACCTCAGAGAGAGAAGGTGTTGGGAATATCGAAGCAGGGAAAGGATGATCCGGACTTTGGTGGAGAGATGAATGATCTTTTCATGTGGACTTCCATAGAGCCTATTGACTTGGTGAATGGGGCGTGTGGAACTACATCTTTTCAAAACGCTTTGGAATTGTACTGCTGAACATGTCATCTTTGGATAGGCCTTGTAGGAGGTACTCCCAATGAGAGTCAGGAGGCTCCCTTGGCAGGAAGCTCAATACAAGGACCACAGAATACTTTGTTACTCAGGTCCTCCAGCAGCTGGTTTTCCAAGGACTAACCAGGAAGTTCACGTGCTTCCAAGGATGGGCTGTCCTGTTCAGTAGACCATGGGGTGCAGGGAAAAGAGCTGTGTCAGGAGTGTGCTAACATGTTCAGTCACCACTGTATTATCTCCTGACAGAAAACATGCTGTCGTATAAAGCAATATTAACTCACCAAACCTAAAGCTTTTAAAAGAGAAAATATTAGCTCCAGTATAATTAAGTAATTAATAAAATTAAAACCACAGCGAGAAATTAAAGCACATTTTGAAAACAATTGATCTAAAGGCCTGTAGAAAATCTTGTCTAATTATTATAAAACCATAGATGAGAGTAGACTTTGAGTGCCAACTACAGATCAATATCTTAGAAACGTTATAATCTACTTGCAATGTAACAATATGTAGCAGAAGAAAACTTGACAAATTCTTTTATTCTTAGGAATCCAAAGCAGTTCATTAGACATCTTGTTAGTACTAGTTTCTGTTGCATTTGACAAACATGGCATTTATAAAATCATTACAGAGATTAACTCAACTGTGTCACCTTGATCCAAAGGTAGAAATTCTGACAGCAAATAATGAAAATATAGCTCCTTTAATTAGTATAGTCTGTAGTCAGTCAATTAAAACAAAATAAGAACATTATGATGGACATAGATGCCTTCATGGAAGAAGAGATTAGACCACATGCAGGAACACAGCATAAGGGCAACATGCTAAGACACCATGAGAAGATAGTAATGCATAATCTAAGAGAAAGAATACTTAAATGAAATAAGCTCCAGACACTTTGATCTCATATTTCCATCCTCTAGCACTATGAGAACTAAATTTTAGCTATTATTTGTTAAAATTGGCATAACCCAAAACTTATATCATCTTCCTTCTTAAGATGACACAAATTTCCTCCTTCACCAGTCAGTTGAACTACTATTTCTCACACCATTAAGACTGTCTTACATTTTTTGATGTGAGGAAAATTTGTGGTTATCACTTTTTGTAGTATAGTTCTGCTTCAAATAAATTTTCTAAATTCACAAAAACAAAGAAATTCAAGCAATATTGATTTCTTTAAAAGAATGAGACACACTTGCTTTGTAGAAAGTGACCTTATTGATACTGTAAGGTTACATATGAACTTTAAAATACATTAAAAATAAACATCAGGATCAAACAAAACAGCAAATGCTAATACTAAGCAGAATGATAAATATTTATTAATTATTTTAAACAATTATTTCATTCATTGATGTGCTCCAAACACCAAACATTAGCCAAGCGGCACAAATGCTGGCTGACTTTTGACCGAGAATGTGGAGAATGTGGAAAGATAGGTCTACAGCTGAATCTCAACAAAACTATGTTCATGAGAAATAAACTAGTTCCAGAGGCTCCATTCACTCTCAATGGAACAAACATCTCTGAATGCAGCAGTTATGTGTACCTAGGTTGAGAAGTCAACATGATGAATGACCTAAAACAGGAGGAAGACAGCAGCATGGAATGCCTTCAAAAAGCCTCCAAGAAATAGCAAAAAAGACTAAGAACCTCAGACTCTGAACTGATCTCTTTAACTCCACCATTCTCCCTGCATTAACATATACCTCAGAGACCTGGGCCAAATGAAAGCAGGATGAGAATGCTATTCAGGTCTCCCAAAGAGGAATCCAAAGAGCTGTGCTTGGAATATCACGCCTCACTCAAGTGAAAGAAGGAATCTGGAGCTTCGCTGTTCCAGAATCAGGGATGCTGTCTCATTTGCCAAGGCATCGAAAATCAAATGGGCTGGACATGTAATGCGATTTGGAGACGACCGCTTGACTAGAGTCGTTACCGACTGGATCCCACGGGATGTCAAAAGATCACGTGGTCACCCACCTGCAAGATGGTCAGACTTCTTCGTCAAGAATGAACCAACGGTTTGAGGATCTTTGTATTCCTGAAGCAACCAGATGCCATTAGGCTACACAGGCACGTGATAGGGTCCAATGGAAATGTTACTGGCGCCCGCTCGAGCAAATCAATTAATAACAGCATGTCAAGTGATCAAGTGATCAAGTGATTGATATGCTCACTTATTCTAGAAATATTATGTTGTAAGAAATATTTGAGTTGGCATATTCTATTTTATGACAATAATATTCTGGAAAGACTAGGTTTATACAAAGCATTTTGAATATATCTTCTTTTTCTTTACCCCTGAATCACCTCTATTTTTCAATGATTTGTAATCTTGATTCTTGGTAGTATCTCTCATTTATAGTTATTCAGTTTTTAGCTCTGCATAAAAGCTTAGCAGTGTATATACTCTATAGCTATGGTCAAGTAAGAGAGACTAAATGCATCGTTCATAAGTTAAATGTGGTTATGTGGTATTATTGTATAATATATTGTAATAGACAGTCTAAACTATAGTCAGTTATAATGAGACAGCGAGAAACACTGTGTCACAATTTTTGCTTTCTGTCCAGAAACAAGTTAGGATCCTGAAGCAACATGTAATATTGCTTTGTAATTGGAATTGTTCCTTTTTGTTTTATGTTAACCCAAATTTTGTATTTTTTCTATTTTATTTTAGTATTCTATACAGGGGGAATTGTTGCAGCACACCGTTGCCCAGAGCCTCTGCATCTTGCCTGGAGTTCCCTCCTGCAGACCACTCTTAGAGGAAGGGCAGGAGGAGAGTTTGAATGCGGCAGTATATCTTAGCATGTATTCTATGTTACCTGGTAAAACTATTTTCTCTCATGCTACCACAATCATGTGGGACTAGATAGGTCGTATTAGTATACTTACCTGGACACGTTGGACCTCTAAGTAATAGACCAGAGAGAAATGCTGTTTGTCTCCAAGAAAACATGACTTTTAATAAGTCTAAAGGCTAATATGCAAAGCTACTATGACGTAAAGATGAGAATATTGTGAAGACTTGGAGAAATATATACCAGTTAGTAAAATATCCGTTGGTACAGATGCATGCCTTTGTATTCTGAGGTACAGTTCATCTTAGATGCCCCTCCCCCATCTACCAGGGCCCTGCAGCCTTGGCTTGGCAACATTCACATTTCAATGGAACTAGATGAGGTTCTGGGAGAAGTGAGGGAAATTGGCACTAACTGCTTTCCATTGGTGTGGGCAGTCTGAACTGAAATGTTATAAAAACTATACTTTTTTTGCCTTTTTGCCTTTTTGTCTTTTCACTTTCTCCCTCTTTTCACTTCCTCTCTGTTCTCTTCTCTGTTGGTCCATCTTGGCTTAGGATTCTAAACCTACATGTGGCCGGGTCCCAGCCAGTAACCTAAAGTCTGGGCTTTTCCTGTTACTAAATTGTATACCAGAACAAGTGTGAGTAAGCCTTTTGAAACTTTTGACTAACCTGATTCCACTTGATACCCTCTGCAACAAGCTGTTGATTTTCATATTTTCTTATAGATAAATAGTAGTACACAGACGATATAAACAACTTTTTTTTTCTACTTTCTTTTGCACTTGAGTTGTTTCTTCATCTAGTTATTGTGAATAGGGTTGCAAGAAAAATGGGATTGCAGGTTTCTTTTAAAATGCCCTACCCGCTGTGCTATCGCTCGGGCCATTTAAAAAAAATTAACTTTATTTATAAACTACCGCAGAGCCTGGCAAGCTACCCATGTTTTATTTGATATGGCAAGAACTAGTAACAATTATGGACCTCAAGTCCATGACCTGAAGAATGGTTTGAGGCTCTTCTGTCCCTGAAGCAAGCAGATGCCTTTCGCCACACTTGCTTGCGACAGGACATAGAGGGATGTTACTGGTGCTCACTTGAGCAAATCGATGAACAATGGGAAGACAGTTATACAGTGATACAGTGATTGTTAGCCTCTTCAGACAGATGTCAAGAAAGGAGCTTATTTTTTTGAGTCTTAGGGAAGCTTGGAGGAGCTTTGAGCAGTCTCTACTGTTTCCCATAAAAGTTGAACCAGTTGTCACTCATACCAATAGCAGATGAATGTTCTATTTCCTTGTATCTCTGCTGGCACAGTGTGCTTCTTTCCTTTCTGTGTGTGCATTTCCTCTGCTTGCAATGTTGTTTGACTTTCATTTTTCTGATGATGAGTGATGAATAACACTTTATAAATACCTTTTATCTGTCTATATATCTTCTTGAGTCTTCTCTGTGATTTGATGAAGTTGTTTAAGTTCTCAATTGCTGTATAAGGTATGTGGTCAGTTAATATTTTCCTAGTCCATTGAGTATCTTTCACTTTTAGACAACTTTGCAGAAGCTTTCTTAAAGATGAAATCCCATTCATTTTGTGTGATTGTTTCTGTTTCTTTATCAAAGTCATTGAGGTGTTAAAGATGACTTTAGATCAATATTCTGTAGAGCTATATATTTTCCTGGGTGTAGCTCATGGTTTCAGGTGCATCATTGAGATTTTCAACTCATTTTCTGTTGTCTTTCTTTTTGTGTATGTATACTATAGATATGGGAATTAAGTTTTTTTAACTTTTGACTATCAAAATTTCCCAGCACTATTTTCATAAGAGGTTTCATTCTTCCTCTTCATACACCAAGATCCTTTATCTAAGATTAAGTGTTCATATATCTGTATATCTTTTTCTGTGCTCTCAATTCTAATCCATTGATCTGAGAGTTACACATAATTACACTTTTTATTTTATAGTCTTATGTACTATCTCTCAAATTCTCTTTTGAACTTATTTTATAATCTCTCTTTTTATTAGATCAATAAATCTGATCACTTGATCACTTGATCTCTTGACATCCCATTATTCATTGACTTGCTCGAGCGGGCACCGTAACATTTCCATTTGACCCTATCATGTGCCAGTGTAGCCCAATGGCATCTGGTTGCTTCAGGCATATAAAAAGCCTCAAACCGTTCGTTCAGGGTCTTGATGAGGAAGTCTGACATCCTGTAGGTGGGCGGCCATATGATCTATTGACATCCCATGGAATCCAGTCAGTAACAGCTCTAGTCCAGCAGTCGCCTGCCAAATTACATGTCCAGTCCATCTGATTTTCGATTCCTTGGCAAACGAGACAGCGTCCCTGACTCCCAGAACAGCTACGGAGGTCGAACTCCAGATTCCTTCTCTCACTTGAGTGAGGCATGATATTCTAAGCATAGCTCTTTCGATTCCTCTTTGGGAGACCTGAATAGCATTCTTATCCTGCTCTCATATGGTCCAAGTCTCTGAGGCATATGTTAATGCAGGGAGAATGGTGGAGTGGAAGAGATGTGCCCAGAGCTGGAGGTTCTTTGTCCTTTTAGCTATTTCTTTGATGTTTTTGAAGACATTCCATGCCACTCTATTCCTCATGTGCAGCGAAGGTTTATTCATCATGTTGACTTCTTGACCTAGGTACACATAACTGCTTCATTCAGAGATGTATGTGCCATTGAGAGTGAATGGGGCCTCTGGAGCTAGTTCATTTTTCATGAACATAGTTTTGTTGAGATTCAGCTATAGACCTACCTTTCCACATTCTCGGTCAAAGTCAGCCAGCATTTGTGCTGCTTGGCTAATGTTTGGTGTTATTAGAACAATGTCACCAGCAAAGCATAGGTGATGTAGTTTCCGACCATCTATCTTTACTCCCATCCTTTCCATTCTAATTGTCGCATGATGTTCTCGAGGATGGCGCTGAAGAGTTTTGGTGAAATAGCATTATCCTGCCAAATTCCTCTTTTTACATCAATGATCACTTCCTTGTAGAATTGTGAGATCCTGTTGGTGAATCCATAATACAGCTAAAAAGGATCTTGATGCATTGGGTTTGAATGTCCTGTTTGGCTAGGACTTCGATGACCGCTTCAGTCTCCACAGAATCAAAGGCTTTTTTTTTAAATCAATGAATGTGAGATAGAGCACATCTTGAACTCCCTACAAATCTCAATGACCTTGGTTACCGTGTGGATATGGTCAATTGTGCTGAATCCTTTTCAGAAGCCAGCTTGCTCGCATGGTTGTCCTTCATCTAATGTTCTGCCAATCCTGTTTAGGATGACTCGAGTGAACAGCTTGTAGATGATGGACAACAGGCAGATGTCAATAAATCTGATACTTCTTTAAAATTTATATACAACTATTTTTGCACATTGTTCAAAACAATACGGTGGCATAAATAATATTGAACAACTTAATGTCTTTTGAAGAAATTGAAAATTGAAGAGACATTTTATAACATTGTATTTTCTGGCATAAATAGCTTATATAACCGTTCATTAAGAAAAACATAGAGAGACAAAGAATGCTTTCTATTTGGTTTCCCTTTAGGAATTAAGACAGTATGTCCCAATTGAATTTGCAATTAATTTTTATGTTGATTGTACATGATGATTAAATTATACTTTAATTGAAATATTTATTCATTAAATAACATGTTTTACAATATATCATATAGCTAAAATATGGTAATGAAGAAAACAATTTCCAATAGCATCCCTAAAAATGTTATAGTGAGATATTAACTCATCCCTTTAAATGCAAGAATGAGTGATCTCAGTTGTTAAAAATCTCTGTTCTATATGCTTTTTTCTCAACCAATTATATTTACTTTTAAAACATCTATATGCTCTTTGCAACTTAACGCTGAAATGTAAGGAATTCTTTAACATATCCATCTGCTGTCTAGATTTGGTTTGCTCTTATAGAATATTAGCAAGACCAGAAAATGAAATCTTTAGTTCTTATAAATATATATTTCCTTTTGAACATTAGTACTGCAATAAATGTTCAGAAAATATTTTGTATCCCAATATTGTACAGTTAATAAATTGATTTATAACTTTTTACATAAAATATATATCCCTTACATAAAAAATACTTAGAATTTACAATTCATAGACAAAGTTGTATAAGACTGAAGACAAAACTTAATATGTAGTTAAAGGGGAATGAAATGGATTTAATGTAGGTGCATGTCATGTTGATCTTAACAAACAGAATTTAGAATAATTATTTATTTTTATAAAATGTTATGAAGAGGAATATTTTCCCCTCTGAAGATCATTGGAGGCCCTCATGGAGTGGGGGGTCGTCTGGCTTGTTGCAAGGCTCTGCTGGGGACTTGAAGTTCCACATCTGGACTTCTCTCTCGACAGAACTCCACCCAGCAGACCAGCCTATCACAGCCCAGATCATCAAGTTCCACCCTGCAGCAGTCTTTTTTAAATCCAGTTCAGGTATGCCGGTCCAGAGACTCACAGACATGGGGCAGAGCTGTTACTTGCCTCCCTGTGCCCAGCCACTCACGAGGCACCCAGGAGGGATGGTGGGTTCTAGCCCTGGCCCGCCACCCCAGCAGAGCCTTGCAACAAGCCAGACGACCCCCCCATCCCATGAAGGCCTCCATTTTCCACATCTGGACTTCTCTCTCGTCAGAACTCCACCCAGCAGACCAGCCTATCACAGCCCAGCTCATCGGTTCCACCCTGCAGCAGTCTTTTTTTAAATCCGGCTCAGGTATGCCGGTCCAGAGACTCACAGACATGGGGCAGAGCTGTTACTTGCTCTCCCTGTGCCCAGCTTCTCACGAGGCGCCCAGGAAGGATGGCGGGTTCTAGACCTGACCTGCCACCCCAGCAGAGCCTTGCAACAAGCCAGGCGACCCCACTCCATGAGGGCCTCCATTTTCCACATCTGGACTTCTCTCTATCAGAACTCCACCCAGCAGACCAGCCTATCACAGCCCGGCTCATCGAGTTCCACCCGCAGCAGCTTTAAATCCGCTCAGGACGCCGCCAGACTCACAGCTGCAGAGCTACCGCCCCCTGGCCCAGCCCACTCACGAGGCCACCCAGGAAGGAGGCGGGTTCTAAACCCGGCCCGCCACCCCCAGAGCCTTGCAACAAGCAGACGACCCCACACCCAGAGGGCCTCCATTTTCTACATGACCTCTCCCTTCAGAACTCGACCCAGCAGACCAGCCTATCATAGCCCAGCTTATGCGGCCACTTGAGGCCGCACAGTTCATCAATAAATGCTGGACTTAGAGATGACTACATGAGTATGCTACCTGCATTGAGGCTCTTTATGTTCCTGGAGCAAGCAGATGCCCTTGGTCTCTACTAGCATGAGACAGGACATATGGAGATGTTATTGGGGACCGCTGGAGCAAATCGATGATGAATGGGAAGACAGTGAAGACAGAGACAGTGAAGATCATTGTCCGTAGTGAAAAAAACTATTTTCTTCTCTTTGTTCACAGGACAAGAATTGAACAGAAGTTTTCTAAGTTAAATTTTAGCAATACTTGAAAACACCTGTTAAAAATAGTTTCACACGGGTACATGTTTCATAGTTTTTGATATTTTGTTTGCTTTTAAAACATTATTAGATTGATATTTATGCATAATTTTAATTTCTATGCAACATTAGAAAATTTGATGGAAAGATAAAGGTAAGAGAATCAGAGTGCAAGAGTAAAATGCTATTAATAAACAAAAGTCTATTTTAGAATAAGTTAATTCCATTGAAGTTGGTTTACTTAAATTCTGAACTAGTCTAACCATGAGATTTTACTGTGTAAGATGCTTCATGTGCCAATGTTGCAACTAAGAGTCAAGAAGAGACTCAAGAATATAGATGTAAGCAATGTGATTGCAAGGTGAATAAAGGACTTCTTGATGAAGTCCAGAGGCTAATGAGGACTTGCATGTGAAGAAAATCCTTTTATAATCTGCACTGAACTGAGGTGTTGGCAACTTTGCTTCATTTTAGAAAATTATTTTATAACAACTCTACAACATTTTCAAATGGATTAGGACAAAGAATCTTGTTTCATAAAGCTCAGAGCTGGACTTTGATATTTGAGCCTAACTCTTTCAAGCAAACCAGATCTTGCTCTTGCCTAGTACATCATGAGTCACACTGCTATCGGTTTTTAAGTTTAGGATGAAATCAATATGAAAACTATTATTTCTATGTCATGCTTGGTAAAGGCAGATTTTCAGATAATGGTATGATACCTGTACTCCATACCACCACTCCTCATGCAATTGCTGCAAAGTGAAGTGACTCTTCAAGTGAGATATTCCAGCATTCTACTACTGATTGTCCAACTGCTGCAGTGGAATAAAATGTGTTTCACATATGATGGTCTTTGAACTTTCCATTAGAGAGTAGTTTACACTCATGGTTTCATTACCTTCTCCAAGGACCTGACAATATTTGGCAAGCTTCACAAAAGTAAGTTGATCTCAAGCCCTAGGGCCACCCAGCTAGTAAAGAACTGAGTAAGACCCTGGGTATAATGACCACTTTATCCTTAATCTAACTAAAACACTTATCATAATCTCACTATTTCCTTGGAAGTCTATTTCAAATTCATAGTTCTCAAATTTTTAATATTTTTGATTTAGGGGCTATACCCAGCAGTGTTCAGAGCTCTACCCTAAGGGCTCCTGGCTCTACACCAAGGGCTTACTCCTGAGAGATCACTTACCTTGCTGAGATTGAGCCTCCGTTGGACCCATGAAAGGCAAACACCTCATCCACTGTACTATTGCCCCAGCAATAGTGATAAAACTTCAATAACAAATTTTAATAACAAAAAATATGTATAAAGAAATTTTGAGGAATTAAATGGGCTTATAATGCATTTGGAATCATTAATCATTTTCTCGCTACCAGTGTCAATAAAGTGGTACATTCTAAGTCATGATAACAAGGAGTTTAAGACCCACAATTGATAAGTTGCTACCAGAATTAATCAGTTATACAAATAAATACATTACCACTTTTCTATTAAATACATCTTTAGCACATGTCTTCCTCAACGAATATTTGCTACTGTTTTCTTTAAAAAAGTGCCTCACAAACTAAGAGGCTTATTAAATTAATTCCATAATTCATATGAGCTTATTTACATAAAGATTGCAATGAAGCTTGCCTCCCACATGCTAAATCCATCCCAAAGATAATTGTAGAAGAAAAAAGTCACAGGGCTTTACAAGCCAACATGCCCTTAGAGATCATTGTTAAGTATGGAAAGCATTTGAGGTAAAAAAGGAATAAATTAATTTTCAAGGGCACATAACTAATTGGGGGCAGAGTTTAGAAATCTTAATGCCCACCCCTATGATGGTGTGTTTATGATTATTTAACATATTTCTGTGGATTGCAGGAAATAGCTTAATCTTTTGATCACATGGATACATTGATTTGACAAGCTAAATATGAAACCGCTTAAGAGGTCCATTTTATGAAGATGTTTACCTTATACTTATTTGCACAGTAAGTAACCTTGAGGAGCTAATTTCATAAGTGTAAGCTGCATAAATCAACTTTGATGAAAAACAAATATAGAAAACTAAATGACCTCTAAATATTCTAAGTAGTTAAACTTAATAATGCAACTTAGAAACATGTCATATTGTGTTTTGTGATCAATGAAATGGAAGTTGATTCAGAAATCTCAATTTTGAGCCATTATATAAAAAGGATGAAGAAAGTAAAGCATAAATTCTAGCCAGAAAGAAACAAGCACAACCTTCCCTGGTCTCTGCTGTGATGATTATGTAAGATGGCACTTTTTATGCTTCATCTTTGTATGTTTTCTTCTTTATAAAAGAGTGAGCAGGATATAAAGTGAAAATTTATGGTTTAGGAGAAAAAGAGCTTTAGTGTAAACATTCCAAATCTAGACCATTATATTGAAGCAGTGATATCAATATGGAAAGTATATTTTTAGAAAATAAATTTAGACACATTCATTACTGTACATAATAAAGATTATGATAGCATGGCCTGACTATCGGGGTCTAAATTCCATGGATATTAGAAGCAGACTAACATAAATGCAAACTTTGAGAATTACTTTCTATACTCAGTTTCCACCATGTGTTCAGTTAGAAAAGTTGGTTATAATTAAAAGCTAATTAAAAATAACAAATATGGAGGCTAGTTAACAATTATAATTATATGTGACATTGGCTGAAATCATTAGAATTGAGGAAAATTATTTTATGTGATATTCTCTTAAGTTTTTTCTTATTATTTTTCAGTATTTGGGGATCTTTATAGTATAAGGAATGATGGCTTTTAAGCCAGTGAGAATAAATGAGTACCATATATTCCAAGCAATTAAAATCAGCCATGTATTATTTTGGTGTTATTAATAGTATAATTTTGTTAGTGCACTATAGCCAACATTTTAATACAATATAACCATATTAATATAATTTTGAAAAGTAGGAATATTTTAGTGTTGATTAACAATTTTAATAATGATATAAACTGGTGGAATACATTTTTAGCAAGATTTTAAAATCTGTAATGGTATTGTACTATAAAAATATACTGGGATATTTGAAATTTACATAGTTCATTTGAGCTATTTTGCTCTCTAGGCATAAAAGTTGAATGTGCCGCTTACTAGTTATTACTTTAATATTATAAGTGTTTTCTAAGCTCAATTAGTACTTTGAAATCTCTGAAACTTCAAAGATGCAGGTTTTAGCCTAAGATAAGTAGTTTTATTAAAAGTTGTGAGCTTCTTATTAGTAACTTTTCTAGTCCTAGACTAACATTAAATGGAATTATTTGATTTAAAAACAGATTATTTTTCCATTCATCATTTTCAAAATTATCTCCTGCAATCTGTGATGCATTCAAAATGCAAGTAAATAACCAAAAATTATTGTGTCATATGTGTAATTCTTTTAGTTAATGATATAAGAAAATTTACAGTAAGTAGAAAAGCAAAATTAATTAAAGTGTGTTTTTTTCCACATTAGCAGTGTACCAGTTTACTACAGAATCTGTAGACAGGAAACATCCCTGGTGGCATTGGGGTGACCATACTGATGCTGGGTATTGAACTCTGGTCAGCTTTTTTGCAGCACAAGTGATCTACCTGTGGAATATATTTCCTACTAACTAATTAGGAATTGTTTAGACTCTCAACTCGTCACTGTTGTGTGATGATTTGAGACCTATGTTATAGTTCTGTGATTTCTCTACAAAATGAACAGACATATACTTGTGAGCTATCTAATAGTTAAATGTAGACTAATTAAATTATATGATTGAAAAATAAATAAGATAATCATGATAGTCCTCCAGGGACAATATTTTTCCTGAATATTGACTGACAAATGATACATAAACCTTTTATATATAGATTTTTAACAGTGCTTACATTAATTGCAAAGACTAATCTATTTTAATATCCACAGTATGAGAAGGTATTTTATTTATTTTATGTTTGGAGCCATACTTGAAGTATTCAGTCATACATACCGCACTTTTTGTTTGGTTAAATCTGAATCACACATGAAATAGGAAAAATAAAGTGTTATGTTTTCTAATGTCAAGAAGTAGAAACTACAACAATTTTAATAATATTAGACTTTCTAGAAGTGGCTATCAACACATAAATACTCAGACACTCATGTTAAATCCCAACTGAATGCAGTTTTAAACTTTTTTTTTTTGCCTTTTTTGGGTCACACCCGCAATGCTCAGGGGCTACTCCTGGCTCTGCACTCAGGAATTACTCCTGGCGGTGCTCGGGGGACCATATGGGATGCCGGGATCGAACCCAGGCCGGCAGAGGCCGACTGTGTGCAAGGCAAAGGCCCTACCCGCTGGGCTATCGCTCCAGCCCCCTGAATGCAGTTTTAAATAAAAATATTCATTTGGAAATCTGTAGTGTCTTGATCTCCAAGTAATTAGATCATAGGAGCGAGCATGAGTCATTAACTTATATGTGTTTTCGTGTAGGCTGGAGTAGATAGGAACTCAATACGCACACTCCAACTATGAGCTACAGTATCTACTAAAACATGGTAGGTTCACAACAAATATTTATTTCACAATTCAACATGGTAATGGATCCTTCATGATGTAAGTTTACATATGTATTTTAGAATTTTCTATAAGCATGAAAGATGAATAACAGTATTGGAGATATTGTTGGGAATTGCAATAGAAAAAAAATGCTCCAAATCTATATGATAGTGGTAGGGCTACAATTTAACATGGTCTCATAGACTAGCAGCACAGAGTATCTGAAGGAGACAAGAGTCCTCTATCCTGTTTTGAAAACTAATGTTCCTTTCTAATCCCTTAAAAGGGAAACTTATTTAATTTAAAGTACCTTAAGTTTCCTACCAATAGTTTAACAGTTGTCTAAGCTGCTAAACTATTCATTTGAACAGTAAACTGCTAATTTTGAACTTCTATTTTTCTCTCTGTTCCAGACATGTTGCCATTTCATCCACATCTAAGCAAATGAATGCCTCCCGTATCAATGGTGAAGACATTTTAGCACTGATTACCAATAATAACTGCATCTTTCATTTCTTACACTAATGTAGGATTTAGGCTTCCTTGTACACAGCTTCTCTCCATGAGTAACTATGAGAGGCTAGTGGATGCAATGACTGAATTAATTTACACAAAGCAATATTTTATGGCCATAACTTCTCAAGTATAGTAAGTATTCAGTTCCAAGTGCTGTTTAATTGAGGATTTAGATATACATACTTATGCACACATACAAATACACACAATAAAAGTCTGAGGTAAGGCAAAGAAATATCCATTCACTTGTGAAGCTCATCTTCAAGTAACATTAATTACTTTAGATTTGAAATAGAGCTCAGAAGTCTTTATATTATACAAAGCATCACTGCTTTTTTAGGTATTTACTTCCTGAATCATTACTAAGAGGGCCAGAGAGATAGTACAGAGGGTAGGAAGTTGATCTTTCCCATGGCACACCCAGGTTCAACCCATGGCATCCATATGGTGCCCCAACCACTGCTAGAATAATTCCTGAATGCAAAGCTAGGAGAAACCCTTCAGCAATTCCAGGTGTGCCCCGAAAAAAGGGTTGGAAAAATGAATCACTTGTCTTCCCATTATTCATCGATTTCTTTGAGTGGGCACCAGCAACATCCTCATACATCCTGTCACATGCTAGTGTAGCCCAAGGGCATCTGCTCGCTCCAGGAACATGAAGAGCCTCAAACCATTCATTCAGGTAATGGGAAACAGGTCTATAATTGTTACTGGTTTTTTGGAATATAAAATATGACACGAGGGGCCGGAGCGATAGCTCAGCGGGTAGGGCGTTTGCCTTGCCAGCCCGGGTTCGATCCCCAGCATCCCATATGGTCCCCTCGAGCACCACCAGGAGTAATTCCTGAGTGCGGAGCCAGGAGTAACCCCTGAGCATTGCTGGGTGTGACCCAAAAAGCAAAAGCAAAAAAAATATATGACACGAGTAGTTTGCCAGGCTCTGCTGCGCGGGTGGGATACTCTTGTAGTAGCCTCTCATCTTGTGCATTTATTGATAAACTGTGGCTGCGTGAGACCAAGAAAGATCAGCTTTTCTGCTGGGTGGAGCTCTGATGAGCTGTGGAGTTCAGATGTGGAAAATCTGAACACCTCATGGTGTGGGGGGTTCCTCTGGTTTCTTGAGAGGCTCTGCTGGGATAGCGGGTCAGGGCTAGAACCTGGCTTCCCTCCTGGGTGCCTCATGATCAGCTAGGCATAAGGAGAGTCAATATCAGCTCTGCCCGTGTATCTGAGACTCTGGATCAGGCATACCTGGGCTTGTAATAGACTGCTATAGGGTGAGACTCTGACAAGCTGGGCTTGTGATCAGCCCTTCTGCTGGGTGGAGCTCTGACAAGCTGTGGAGTCTGGATGTGGAAAATGGCAGCCCTCATGCTGTGAGGATTCCTCTGGCTTCTTGCAAGACTCTGATGGGAAGGTGGGCCAGAGCTAGAACCTGTCTTCCCTCCTGGGTGCCTCATGATCAGTAGGGCATAGGAAGAGCTGGTGGCAGCTCTGCCCCATTATCTGAGTGTCTGGATCAGGCATACCATAGGCCAGGTAAAATATTCACTCTACAATAAAATAGTATTAGTTATACCTTATGGTGCTAGCATAAAGCAATTCATTGTGACGATGGTATAATATTTTGCAACGAGGGAAACAAGTAAGAGTTTAATTAATATAAATATTCTAAGGTATTTGTACTGTCAAGGATAGGTTATAAAACTCCTTATAGTATTTTGTTAAACCAAGGCTGTGTTTGTGTAGTTACAGAAACAGTACAGTGGGTCAGGTGCTTTCCAGGAAGATACTGACCCAGATTGGATTCTTGGCAACCCATATGGCTCCAAGCTCGCCAGGCATAAGTTCTCCCTGAGCAGAGCCAGGAGTTAGTCCTGAGCACTGCCGGGTGTGACCCGCCAAGCCAAAATAATAATAATAATAATAATAATAATAATAATAATAATAATAATAATAATAATAATCAGGTAATGCTGCGATCAGAATGGTAGCACAGTGGGTAGGGATTTTGCCCTGCACTGGCCAAACCCAGATCAATTCCTGGCATCCATATGGTCCCCTGGGCACTGCCAGGAGTAATTCCTGAGTTCAGAGCATGGAGTAACCCCCTGAGCATCACCGGGTGTGACCAAATAAATATTAGTAATAATAATGCTAAATTGGCACATTAAAAGGTTAAGGATGGAATATACATTCTTGGAAGGGTGTTTGAAAAAACAAAAGATGTATATACTAATATAATTTATCTCTATAAACAACTATATACTTAGTGAAACTACAAGACCTATAGCATGTAAGTGTAGAGTTTGACTTTATAGCCTAAGTAATGACATTTTTTTTTGAATATCTGTTTCAGGGAGTAGTCTTTACATGATAATATATTTATCAGTTCACTTTGTCACTGAGTGCTAGGTGTCATTTAAACATTAAAATGCCTCTGGACACTGCAAAAAATAATTTGGAATAAGAGAATTTTTTTCCCACATTGCAAACATTATTCTTACAATAATGAAAAGTCCAGGTATAACAAGACTTTGAATTTACTTCTAAGCATTTTCCCCATGAATTTCTACTGGTTCAAAACAGACTGGATGGCAGGGCAAGAAAAGACAAAAAATTGCCTTCCCTTGTGCAGAAGTTTATAGGAAGTAAATTGTCACTGTTGAGATAGTGAAAATGTTCTTCGCTGGTATCCCCCCTTATTTGGGAGATCAAGGAAAAACTGTGAGAACAACATAGGCACAAATTCTCATGTGCCCAGAAAAGCTAACAGAATAACTGAAGAAAACTACTTTCTTCCTGAAGGTATGCTGGCAAACATGTTTCTAGCGATCACTCCAGCAAAGACTCTATGTCCCACGAGGAAGGATAGATATTTCTGTCCCTACTAACGGGATAGAATTTTTTCTTGTTTTTTAATGACTGTTTCATATTTATGTGGTTTATCATTACATATTTATTTTTAAATTTCTTTTTAATAAAGTACCATGATTTACAATGTCATTCATAGTTGGGTTTTGGATATTCAATATTCCAGACACTGACTCTACCACCAATGTCAACTTTTATGTGTCTATTTCTTCTATTTTATTTGACACATTTCATGATTATTTTTTTCAATGCCATTTATTCCTTCCCCTCTTTCCCTTTAAGTCCTGCTTCTCTGCTATATGTTTTGGGTTATTGTTTTTTTTTTAAATATTTGTATCTGTTCCCTTTTTGTTTGTTTGTTTTACCCTTACATAGAGGACATACCAAATTTCATGGCCAATGTAGTCTTTGATGGTGCTTCTATCAGCATTTTGTTTTTGGCTACAGGAATGTTGTCATTTCTTCCATTTAAACTTGCTTGTTGTCTTATATCACTGTCATTTATGATCCTGATTGTGTTCTACTTCCATTTTGGTTAAGAGTGTATGCTTGTTTTTCTCCTCATTGCAATAAAGAGCTTTAAACAATTTGTTTAATGATGGAGTGCATCTTTTAAAGATTTTGACAGCAATTGCTTATCTGAGAAAACCTTTATAATTCTATCACCCTTGAGTGATTTTTTTTTGTTTGTTGGGTAGGCACATCCAGTTGTGCTCAGGTTTTAGTTCTGTTTTTGATCCCAAGGTACAATGCTGGCAGGGCTCAGGTGATCATTATGGGGGCCGGCGATCAAACCCAGGTAGCCACATGCAAGGTGAGCACCCTATGCATTGTGCCATAACTCTGGAATTATAAACTTTTATGATAATGTTTATCTGCATGCACATTTTAATCTTTTGTACTTTAGTCATGTGATTTTCATCTTCCCTAGATTGCCAAAATTCAAATGATAGATTTGAAGATACTTTTATAGGTTACATGCTTTTGTTTTTTCTCTTGTAGTGTAGTTATTTTCTTTGTAATAATTGGCATTAAAACTTCCACATTAATCTGATTAGTGTATTTTTTGCATTTATTAGTAGTGTTTCATTGGCTTATTTGGTATCACCTATGATTCCCTCTGTAGAGTTGGAGAATTCTCATCTATTTATGCATTAAATAAGATCTCTGTTCCCTTTTCCTGGCCTCAGTTTCTGAACTGTTAATCATTTTCTAATGGAGTCCTGGATTCTAAAACACTGCACTGCCTTCCTTTCTGCTTATATATACAATTGAAATACTTAAACTGTTAAGGGTACTGGGGTCTTAATAGCCAATACAAATGAAGATTTAGGCATCCTTCTACCTCCATTCATACAGACTCTACTATTGTGCAAAGTTTCTATTAGCCACCATGAGTTCCTCTGTAATTACATCCTTCAAGGTGAAGTTCCTGCTGCCAATTCATGTGTAATTTAATACCATGTTATTCATGGAGCTGACACATGTGTGTGTATATATACATACATATATACATATATATGTGTATATATATGTATATATATATATATATATATATATATATATATATATATGTATGTATGTATGACAACCATGCTTGAGCAAGCAGGCTTCCGGAAAGGATTCAGCACGATCGACCATATCCACACGGTAACCAAGCTCATCGAGGTGTGTAGGGAGTACAAGATGCCGCTCTGTCTCACATTCATTGATTTACAGAAAGCCTTTGATTCTGTGGAGACTGAAGCAGTCATTGAAGCCCTAGCCAAACAGGGTGTTCAAATCCAATACATCAAGATCCTTCGTGAGCAGTATTACGGATTCACCACCAGGATCTCACCATTCTACAATGAAGTGATCATTAATGTGAAAACAGGGGTTTGACAGGGTGAAACCATTTCACCAAAACTCTTCAGTGCCACCCTCGAGAACATCATGCGACAATTAGAATGGGAAGGAATGGGAATGAAGATAGATGGTCGGCAACTACACCACCTCCGCTTCGCTGATGACATCGTTCTAATAACACCAAACATTACCAAGCAGCACAAATGCTGGCTGACTTTGACCGAGAATGTGGAAAGATAGGTCTATAGCTGAATCTAAAGAAAACTATGTTCATGAAGAATGAACTAGTTCCTGAGGCCGCATTCACTCTCAATGGAACAAACATCTCTGAATGCAGCAGTTCTGTGTACCTAGGTCGAGAAATCAACATGATGAACGACCTAAAACCTGAGCTGCACAGGAGGAAGAGAGTGGCATGGAATGCCTTCAAAGGCATCGAAGAAATAGCTAAAAAGGACAAAGAACCTCCGGCTCCGGGCACATCTCTTTGACTCCACCATTCTCCCTTCATTAACATACACCTCAGACACCTGGGCCCTACGAGAGCAGGATGAGAATGCTATTCGGGTCTCCCAGAGAGGCATTGAAAGAGCTAGGCTTGGAATATCACGCCTCACTCAAGTGAGAGAAGGAATCCGGAGTTCTGACCTCCGTCGCTATTCCAGAATCAGGGATGCTGTCTCGTTTGCCAAGGCATCGAAAATCAGATTGGCTGGACATGTAATGCGATTTGGAGACAACCACTGGACTAGAGCCATTACTGACTGGATCCCACGGGATGTCAAAAGATCACGTGGCCGCCCACCTACAAGATGGTCAGACTTCCTTGTAAAGACCCTGAAGGAATGGTTTGAGGCTCTTCATATTCCTGAATCAACCGGATGCCATTGGGCTACATTGGCACGTGATAGGGTCCAATGGAAATGTTACTGGCGCCCGCTCGAGCAAATCGATGAATAACGGGATTCAAGTGATCAAGTGATATATATATATATATATATATATATATATATATATATATATATATATAGCTGCTTTTTTGGGTCACACCGGGCAATGCTCAGAGTTTCTCCTAGCTCTGCACTCAGGAATGACTCCTGAAGGTGCTCAGGGGACCACATGGGATGCCAGGGATCGAACCTGGCCCAGCACAGGCTGTCCGCGTGCAAGGCAAACACCCTACCCTCTGGACTATCGCTCTGGTCCTGACACCTGTATATCTAAATGATTGTCTTAGCAGTTAACTGTTATCAGGTGTAGGATTCAAGATAACTCAGGAAATGCCTATTAAAGAATCTGGTATATTTGGATAAACTTGAACTCTAGGGAAGGAGATCTGGCTCAAAATCACAGAGCACATGCTTAGTAAGAGTGTGACTCTGAGTCTGTCCACTGGTATTTTATGACACAGTGTCCACCAAGCAGTGCAGGGTTCAGCACTACAGCAGTAGCCTGAGCTCTGCTTGTTAGGACTATGCTGACAAGGGCTAGCATCACATGATCTCCATGGCACTGATGGGTGTGGGTCTTTCAATGAAAGTTAAATAAAGGAAAAGTTCAACCTCACTTCAGATGCCAATGTCAAAGAAAAATATTAGGCATTTTAATAATGATATAGTTATAAATATATATATATGTGCATGTGTGAGAAAATATGTTAATATATAGACAACTTTTGTATAAATAAATTCTAATCATTCAAAACTTTTCATTACATTTAAAAGTAGAGAGAATCATGTTGAGTGAAATTAGCCAGAAGGAGAGAGACAGATATAGAATGACTGCATTTATTTACATGACATAAATACACACACACTCATATATACTTTATATATATTTGTATATATATATATTTATATATATATATATACACACACAAATATTATGACACCAATATCCAACGTCAGGCAAAACGTGGATCAGGAGGGTCTTGTCAAAGGTGGAAATTACCACAAACGTGTGGGAGCAGAGGTTAGGTAAGACAGATAAATGAACAGTGTGCCAATAATTGTCTAAAGTGCTATTACACATAGAACTTAGCATTAAATACAGACAAAAAGATGCACATGATAACCTCTAAGAATATGTATTACAATCCACAATATGTAAGAGAAGAAAGAGAGAAAGAGAGAGAAAAAGAGAAAGAGAGAAAAGAGATAAAGATCCTGCCATAGATAGAGGCAGGCTAGGGGGGGGGAGGGAATCGGGGACATTGGTGGTGGGAAATGGGCACTGGTGGTCGGATGGATGCTGGAACACTGTATGGCCATGAAGTCTTCATGAAATATATATTTCATAATATATTCATTATGGAATGATGTATTTCATGATACATTTCATAAAGTATTAGCAGAAGTCCTTTCTATTTGTGAGATTAAGCTTTGATTGTATGTTTTAATTATGGCTTGACTTTCTTATCCCTAATAGTTACATTTCGGTAATACTGTACTAATAGCATTTCACAGAATGTCAGGTCAGTTAATATGTTTACTTACGTATATGTATGTATGGAGATTCCTATTTTGCAATTAGGCTTCCGAAACCATGACCTGTCCTCACAGCATGTTAGCAAAGGTCTTATAGCTTTCATACTATTAAGCTTTCATGCTATTGTATAACTCTAGCTATATTTCAAAAGTTTTTGCATCTATTAAAATTCACATATTTTCTTTGCTTGCCTCAGTCTTTACTCAGAGTCTATCTGTTTCTAAACTAATTTATAGTTATTTCTACTCTATAGTACCCACATTATTTGCAGTGAAAATGTTTATCTTTAAAATCTCACAATTTCTGAATTCACTCATTTGTTGCAAATCTCTTCTGCTAACTTCTCTTACTTTGGCTCGAGAATCTCTCAAAGCATTGGACCTTGCATGAGCACAGACTTTGATGAGGGCGCGATATAGCTTTCAAACACAGCAAGGTGTGCTCCTAGTGGCCCTAATTTCTATCAGGTCGTCCATGGTATATTCAGTCAGTTGACCAAGTGTTATGTGGATGATTTTCCACAAAGACTAAACATATTTGGAGACTCTATGGTTTGTATTTGTGTAATCTCTTTGACAGCTCACTTGCAGATCTGAAGTAAATGAGAACAAATGCTATAGGCTCATGCCACTAAATCTAAGGGTTTTGTTGTGTACCTTCAATAGCTCTTTTGTAAAGAATAGTGTGAAACTGAGTAGAGAGTGGCTGCTTATTCTTGACCCTATATTCTACATATTTCTTTTTTTCTTTTTTGGGGTCACACCTGGTGATGCTCAGGGTTACTCCTGGCTCTGCACTCAGGAATTACTCCTGGTGGTACTCAGGGGACCATATGGGATGCCGGGATCGAACCGGGTCAGCTGCTTGCAAAGCAAATGCCCTTCCCGCTGTGCTATCACTCCGGCCCCATATTTATTTTTTGAGTTCTTAAATATTTAAGAGAGAGTGCTTATTTTTTAAATACAAAGTTGTAAACTTGGCATTTTGGTCCACTAGCTCAATAGTTCCAATAAGACAAATGGCTTCTCTTAAGATGCCAAGTTCAGAATTAGAGAGTGAGAGGGGAGAAAGAGAGAGAACAGGTGTTTAAGTGTTTGCCAGACAAACAGTTGGCTCCCATTCTGATCCCTAGGGTCATTTATGTATGTCCCCACAGCCCATACATGGAGTTGTCCTAAGCAAAGGGCTAGGAGTAAACCATCAGGCCTGAGTAATACTGAGTATAATTGAATGCTGTTACTGAATCAAGAGGCACATACTACAGGAATAAATCTTGTAGATTTTTGTAGGTCTCTTAGCACAACTAGAGAATTGTGTTTCCAAAGAGAAAATAATAATTCTATAAAATGAAAGTATAAATACATATAGAAATCATATTGTATAACATTTTAGAAGAACATTAATATAAAATATAAATAGAATTTAATTGAATGTAAATTATTTAAATAATATATGTAAGTGCATTGGTAAAATTGTATTGGACACCATATATCGCTCTGTAAATTTCTGAATGTCAAACAAGTACAGTTCTACACATTCTACTTGAGTTCACTGTACAAAAGCTTTTATGTATACTAGTAGATTAATTAAGGATTGGCACAAAAATAAGGGCAATCTGAGAAACAGGCAAATCTAAAAAACTCAACAGATCTTCTCTGGTTAAACAATAATTATGTCACCAGGGAGGAGATTAGGTAACAGCATGCTAACTACCTAGAAGAACCTTGTTTAAAACAAATTTGAAAACATTTGAGGTGCCTCCCTAGAACCAAATTTATATGTGCCAGTAATAAAACCCTTATTTTCTCTGATTTGTCATATTGGCAGCATAATTTTTTAAGATAAATGTAATAATATCTTTACTATTACAAACAGAGAAAAGGACAGATTTCTGGTTCAATATTTATTTCTTAGATAAAGGAAGTCTTATCACCCTGAATTTTAAAAAAAACAGAAACTCAATTGTGTGTCAGAATAATTGCAATAAGTGTAAACAGCTATAATTATAAGGTTAGAAAATATACCATCCTTTCCATAAAACATAAGCTCTAACAGTAATAGAATGTAATAAAATCAGGATACAATTTCTTTCGCTTACTTTATTTTTTAGAAATACCCCCTTTCAGTATGTTTTCCTTCTACAATTGGTATTGATTGCTAGCAAGAGAGACTAAAGGGAAAAAAAGGAGATAATTTATCGGTCAGAGAGATATAGCATTTGGTGAGATGCTTGCCTTTCATTTCAGGCAGTTAGATCAAGTGTGATCCCTGGCAAAATATATACTCTTCTGAGCACCACCAATTGTCATGCTGTTAGGTGTGGCAAAAAAGTGACAATTTGGTAACATCTTTCCACATTATTGCATTTTTAATGTAAATGCATTTTCTTATTTGTTTACTATTTATGTTTTTCTGCTTTTAGCCTATAGAAGACCAATTAAAATATATAGAGATAATAATTTAATTTTCCACATCCGGATTTCCCTCTCGTCCAACTCCACCCAGCAGACCAGACTATCACGGCCCGGCTTGTGTGGCCGCTTAGCGGCCTCACGGTTTATCAATAAATGCTTTATTTAGAGGTGACTACAACAGTATGCCACCTGCACGGCAAGCCTGGCAAGCTGCTCGTGTAGTATTTGATATGCCAAATACCAATAACATTTATTTTAGGTCATTCCCGTGACCTAATATAATTGTTTGAGGCTCTTTATGTTCCTGGAGCTGGAGGATGCCTTTGGGTTCTACTAGCATGAGACGGGACATATGGAGATATTACTGGTGCCCGCTCTAGCAAATAGATGATTAACGGGAAGATAGTGATAGTGAATTTAATTACACTAGAGCAATATACGCTCAATTTAGAAAAGCTGAAACTTATACATTGGGAAGTGATATTTTTATCTGTTCATATTTTTCTTTTTCTTTTTCTTTTTTATTAATATTTTATTATACTACCGTGAGCTATAGAATTACAAAGATGTTCATGTTTGGCTTTCAGTCATACAGGGTTCAAGGACCCATCCTCTACCAGTGCCCATTTCCCATCACAAATGACCACAATTCCCTCCCCCTTCGCCTAGCCTGCCTCTATGGCAGGTTATCTCTTTTCTCTTTTTCTTTTTTCTCTCTCTCTCTCTCTCCTTCTCTCTTTCCTCTCTTAAACATTGTGGATTGCATGCATACATTTAGAGGTTATCATGTTTATCTTATTGCCTACATTCGATGTGCAGTTCTAGGCTGGTATTACCATTTTTGACGATTGCTAGCACATTTTTCCCTTTGCTGTCTTACTAACTTCTGACTTCCACACATTTGTGATACATTTGACCTATTTACAAGACCTCCTGTTCCACGTTTGCCTGTGCCTGACCTTGGATATTGCAGGATGAGAATGCTATTCGGGTCTCCCAAATAGGAATCAAAATTGCTATGGTTGGAATAGCACACCTCATTCAAGACGGAGGTCGGATCTCGAAGTTCCGACCTCCGTCTCTGTTCCAGAGTCAGGGATGCTGCCTCGTTTGCCAAGGCATTGAAAAGCAGATGGACTGGACATGTAATGCAATTTGGAGATGACCGCTGGACTAGAGCCGTTTTGACTGGATCCCACGGGATGTCAAAAGATCACTTGGTCACCCACCTACAAGATGGTCAGACTTCTTCATCAAGACCCTGAATGAATGTTTGAGGCTCTTCATATTCCTGAACCAACCAGATGCCATTGGGCTACACTGGCACATGTTAGGATCAAATGGAAATGTTACTGGCGCCAGCTTGAGCAAATCGATGAATGACGGTATGTCAAGTGATCAAGTGATATATATCATGCAGATAAATGTAGTCATTCTATATCTGTCTTGTTCCTTCTGGCTAATTTCACCCAACATGATCCTCTCCAAGTACATCCATTTATAGGCAAATTTCATAGCTTAATTTTTTCCTAACAGCTGCATAGACTTCCATTGTGGAAATCTACCACAGTTTCTTTATCGAGTCATCAGTTTCTCAGGCATTCTGGCTGTTTCCAGACTCTGGCTATTATGAATAGTGCTGCTATGAAAATAAAGGTCAGATGGTGTTTCTACTGAGATTTTTGGCTTCCCAGTGTATATTTCCAGGAGCGGTATGATTGGGAGAAGGGGGAGCTCAATTTCTAGTGTTTCAGGTATGTCTGTATTGTGTTTCAAAAGGCTGTACCAGTCAACATTCCCACTAACAATGAATGAGAGGCCCCTTTCCCAAGAATTGACTTAGCTATTCGTGGGGGTTTATTATTCCATACATATTTCAGGAGTGTTTGGTCAATTTCTTTAAATAAAGTCATAGGTATCCTTATAGGGATGGCATTTAATCTGTAAAAAGCTATAGAGAATATTAACATTTTGAATATGTTGATTCTACCAATCCATGAGCAGGGAATGTATTTCCATTTCCTCATTTTCTTTTATTTATGAAGTAGTTTTTTGTAGTTTTCCATAGCTTTTACAGGTTCTTTGCACTTTTCATTAATCTGATTCCTAAGTATTGGATTTTCTGTGGCACAATTGTGAATAGGATCATTTTTTAATATCCCTTTTGTTATTTGTATATATGAAAACCACTGATTTTTGGAAATTGATTTTGTATCCTGCACTATATATATATATATATATATATATATAAAGCCTCCTAGAAACTATATATATATAATGTATATATATATATATAGTTTTATGTTCTCTAGGTATAATATCGTGTCATCAGAAAATAGTGATAGTTTGAATTCTTGCTTACCTATCTAGATGCCCTTATTTCCTTTTTTTCTCTGATTACTATTGCAAGTACTTCCAGTATTTTGTTGAATAGAGCTTGTGAGAGTGGGTAACCTTGTCTTGTCCCTGATCTTAGGGGAAAGACTTTCAGTTTTTCCCCACTGAGAATGAAACTTCCTTTTGGTAGATGGCTTTAACAATATTGAGGAAGGTTCCTTCAATTCCCACATTGTGGAGGGTTGTTTTCATGAGTGGGTGCTGGATCTTGTCAAATGCTTTCTCTGCATCTATTGATATGATCATATGGTTTTTATTTTTTGTCTTATTGATATGATGTATATGTGCAGCCTCAGGCTTCATCTGGACAGATAACCTGCTTTAACTGGCGGAGGGAAGGTGCACAACTGTAGAGATTGCCCATCTCCTAAAACTATCAATACAGGGCAACATCCTAATAATCCCTTTATGGGAAATATTACATGGACTTCCTCCCAGGTTGCACAAGCTCCACAGGCTCAAATGACACCTATGCCTCCCTCGAATGCGGGAAAGCAGTGTGGCAATAGGTGTGATTAGTTCACGGCAGGCAGCTCTCAGCTCACCTCTCAAGACCCTTCTCTTTTGCTCTATTCGATTGTTTCCAGAGACTTCTTCAGGGTTTCTTTCGTCTTGGGCTCATTTAAAGTCCAACACTGGACTTTAAAAAAAAGTTAAAAAAGCCCAAATAAATCATTTCTAACTACTCCTCTCCAAAGCTGAAAGCATGTAAGAGAAAAATGGTCTGATCATCAGAGAGAAGGGCAAAACTGAGAGCGCAGGCCAGAGCTGAACATGTATTCCTGTGCTCTCCCATCTGTCAGTAAGCACTTTTCCATCTTCCCAATTCAACGTCATTGCCGTGTTGGAGGAGAAAATGGAAAGATGGTGTGGTGTGGAATCTAAATACTTCACACCACCACACCTGAACTTCCCTGATACATTGTCAATCGTTTAACAGCCCAACAATGAATATTCAAGAGCTGTCCTCAGGGAACTCCTCAAAGTCAGGTGGCCGGATCAAAGGACTAAAAGGAGAACAGCAGCTTCTGATTCAAGGGGTAGCACCATGCTTGTGGAGCACCCTTGTGGAGCACCCTTGTGGAGCACCCTTGTGGAGCACCCATGTTAGATGTTCCTTTCCAGTCCACATCAAAGACAAGAAAATAAGGCAAAAGATGATCTGTCTGCCTAGAAATAATGAGCAGTTTCAGCATGATTCACACATTTTCCAACCATAGATAGCACAAGAACATCAGTTTTCATTCACTGCATCGCCAAAGAGCCATTCGAGGGGCAGTGAGTCAAAGCCAAACCAGGCCACTGGCTTAGAATTGTGTGATATTTGTTGGTATTCATTTGTATGGTCTATTTAATCCAGTATCATTGAGATAAACTCATGGATTCTAGAGTCCACTTGGTTTGGGAACAGTCTCTTTACCATGTGCCCCTGCACCCCCCCAAAGCCTGAGAACAGTGTGTGTGTGTGTTAGACATGCAACAGACATGCAAGAGACAGATGACCCGGAAGTAGTGTGTGTTAGACATGCAAGAGATAGATGACCCGGAAGTAGCGATGATGTGACAGCCCACACCCCTGGGCATCTGTAATCTCAAGTCTCTGTTCCCACCACCAGGTACGAAGTCATTCACACAGGCACTTCCCAAGAAAGGAACTTTATCATTTCTCAAGAGGTCCCAATTTTGTCTCTCTACCAACCCACACCCCATTTTAGCTGACTAATAGAAAAGCACCTCAATACTTTAAGAATCTTCTTTTCTCCCTCCTACAACCTGCCTCAGAAAAAAATGACCTCAACGAATGGTCTTAATAACCAAGTTCCTGTCTTAACCCAGGGTCTCATCTGCAAAAGGAAAGAGGGAAGAGCCACCAAAGGAAGCCCCATGGACTTTTCAGGCTTCAGTGACTTCCCTTTTTCTGAACATCAATGGTGATATTTTCAGCTGGTTTTCTGAGGTTCCTGATTAGTGGCTCTTTCACTACTTGCAGAGAGCTGACCCACACACATGGCTGATGAATGCGTGGAATTCACCGCACATGAATGTCTCATGCCAAGAGCACAAGATTCCAGATTGAACCCAAGTCCAAAATGATCCTGGTTGCCCAGGTAACCCCTCTGAGTGAGCCTTTGGATACCAGACCCAGTGGCCAATGTGAGGTGCAGAGAAGTGATCTATGTAAGCTTTGATCAATCCAGAAACTTAGCACCCATGGAAGGAATTACAATGAACTAATATTCTATCACATGGCAGAGCCTGGCAAGCTACCCGTGTTGTATTTGATATGCCAAACACCAGTAACAATTGTAGACCTCATTCCCATGACCTGATGGAATGGTTTGAGGCTCTTTATGTTCCTGGAGCAAGCAGGTGCACTTGGGCTGTACTAGCATGAGACAGGACATATGGAGCTGTTACTGGTGCCCGCTCGAGCAAATCGATGATAAACAGGAAGACAGTGATACAGTGATTGATATGATGTATTATGTTGATTTCCTTGCAGATGTTGAACAATCCTTGCATTCCCAGATTGAATCCTACTTGGTCATGATGTATAATATTTTTGATGAGTCTTTGGATTCTGTTTACTAGTGTTGGGCTCTGAGCTGCTAGCCTTAGTGTCAGCATTTCCCACCTTAAGACCCTAAGGTCAGGGCACAGAAATGGGCCCTGCCCATAAGGTTACACCCAAAACATTTATGCTTATCCGACTTAAGGTGAGGCAGAATGTGCCTGGTCTTCAGACCTCTGATCACATTGGTATGTAAATCAATGTGTGTTACCTTTGCAAATGTTACATTGCCAATGCTAAATCTGGTGATTGTCATTTGTTCTGAAGATTGTTATCTCTTAAAATGGCCCAGGAGCTTGCAAATGCCC